>JBBPSV010000113.1:0-32109 GCA_038093795.1 Retiboletus fuscus
AGATCAGGTTCATCATTGCTCACCATACAAATAATCACCAATAGAAATACAGATGCACATTTTTGACAACTAATACATACAGTTAGTGCACCATAGAGATACGGCGCTTTTTTTGCGACTGTGCCACAGACATATTATCAGAGTGGTCCCACCCCAACTGAAAAGTGAAAGCCTGGCCAAAAATTGCCCTGCACATTCCAATCAGTGCCGGGTATCAAGTTCATCGAGTCAGGAACTTACCTATTCCACCATAACAGAAGCTGGTCTACAGAATGTTGGTCCTCCTCTTGCTCAGCCCCCTCGAACCAGTCAACTATTGCATAGTAGAACTCATTCATGTCGAAGATACCATCATGAATTGCCCATGATCCACAAGAGGACAGGGCAAATTGAAGCTGGAAGAGGATCAAATAGAGAAATGGCAGGTTATTTAATGTTGGATCAAGGACATACCTGGCAAGCTACATAGGCAATAGCCTGTGGGTAAACAGTCTTCATGCCAATAAGCCCGGTGACATGAAGCTGAGTTCGTCGTTCACCTCGACGACGTTTCCTGGAGGAGCTCCAGTCAACTTCCTCATTATCTATATTATCTGCTGAAGTTGGAGAAGTAAAGATTGCCTTGAAAGCCTTGGATATCTGGTATGAGATAAATTACATCTCCGTGTTTAGGACTTACCTTGATTAAGATTTCGCCCTTGAATAAACCTTTGGAAGGTTCCTGGGGGTCGAAGTGGTAGCCAGCATATAGGAAAGCCGGCCATGATTGGGCTGACATGAGGAAGTTGGGGTGCAGTTCTCGGATGTTCTGCCGATGGCTGCATCAATAGGGTAGTCAACTTTGACAGAGCACATCAAAAAATTTACTTACATCGCATCACTCCAGTCATAGTCAACTGGACACAACAACTTTCCTGTTGAGTTGTTGTAGAACCCTCTCCCACTCTTGTTGTCTTTGGTAAGGGGAGGGTTAGGCTGCGGGGAGCTGCTCATGAGCCAGTTCACTACCTCCACCTTAAGAAGGTGGGTGTCATCACTCCGCGCACTATCTGCTCCTTGTCCAAGCTAAAGATACATGAGGCATTACATGAAACCAAAGAGAATAAAGCAAATTACTTACTCATAGTACAACATTTACAAGGTCTGCTGAAGGAACCTCATGAATGGATGGTACCCATCATAGCAGTTCGTTGTAGCACCTATATAAGGAATTCTCCCTTGGAAGCTCCGTCAGCGAATCTGATGAGAAATATAATAGACAACATACTGGGTAGTGTGGCTAGCAACAATGCCCACACCTGTAATATGGGCTTGCCGGTCAGCTTCTGCCAACATGTCATTGATACTGTTGTGGAGTGATCCCACACACCTGATGGCTCGACCTTTGCAGGTAAGCAGTCAAGTGGCTCTATGGAGGATTCAATGTCAGTCAGTTGGCACACAGAACAACAGAAAAATAACCTTACTCTTGGTTTTGGCGATGGCTGATTTGCAAGGTGCATACACAGTCCTGCAATGTAGTTATCTGTTGCAGCAAAGCAACAGAATCATGATCCTGGGTGACATTTGGGTTAGACATCAACAAGGGTAAGGAGGATGACAGGCTGGCAGAAACAGCATGCAAGGCCGAGGTTTTGAAGGGATTCTGGGATGCGCTGACAATAAAATATTGGTCAGCTAGCTGAAGGGCCAGCAGGGAACTGAACAGGCAAACTTTGTCTGCGAAGTCGATCAGAAATCCTGTTGAATGTTACATATGTCAGCTAGCTGAAGGGTCGGCAGGGAGTTGAACAGGCTAACTTTTTCTGTGAAGTACATTGGAGATTCCGTGGAATGTAACGTACCATTACCTGCGATTGGTTCTGCAATTACCTGTTGCCATAGTGAGTCACTTTCAAGTGATAAGTCATTTGATCCTAGTGTAGGGAAGCTCCGAACCGGATGACAAAAGGCTACATTCAAAATGACATCAGAGACCCTTACCCCACAATAACGAAACCACTGACGTGCACACAAATTGCTCCGCCATCCCTGCAAGGGCTGACGGTACTTGCAAGCGAAAACTTATAATTTATGTTTGGAACAAAAGTGAGGGGGGGGGGGGTGTCAGGGGAAAAAAAAGAAAAAGGCAATCGAAAGAGGGTGGGGAGGAAAGAACGGATCCGAGTGAGGAAGCGACAAGGAGTACCAGTAGATCTCTGACAAATATAAGTCCTTCCTCCATCCTGCTGAAAAGTGTAAGTTTTTACAACCTTCTGCGAAAAAGTCATCTCACCATCACACGAACCTCACTGGTACCCATGGTTGCTGTGTCAAAGCTTCCATGGGCGATTCTGCCCTACGAGCTAGAACGTGAAATCTTTCTGTTAGCAAGCAGGGAGCCACAAGAGTTATACAACTACATATTGGTGGCTCATCGAGTGAGAGAGTGGCAAGTATTAACAGTTGTCTGTTGTCTTGGTTGCACTGAAATCTTGTCTGCAAAGGCTTGAGCCGATACTGTACAGAGCAATCGACGTTTATATGGAGGGCGTTGCTCGACAGCTAATAGACTCACTCAGCTCGCAGCAGAAAATCATCCTCAAGTTCTTTGTTGGTATTGCAGTCCTCCCTTGCACCACCGCATGGCTTCTCCGCCTTTGTCCTTGCTTGGTGATCCTCAACCTACGGGCAGGAGGTAATAGCCTAGGGGGTCGCTCAAATCCAGTGCTTGACGCCCTGAATAACCTCAGATATCTGAGATGCCTCTCGGTTGATCCTATGGCATTGTTCGGGTTAACTTACGTACACCTCCCTAACTCAAGAGCATTCTGGCGTATTACCCACCTGGATCTGACCAGTGTTACAACTTGACCTGGTCCCATTCATCTTTTCTTTATTTTCTTCATTAGCTTAGTCTCAGCGGATCACTATCCGCTTTGTCTGGCACAACCCAGACTCGTCTCGCATGGCATGTAGGTTGTTATCCCACGGACTGTATCATATGTTTCATTTCTGACTAATGACCCTGCTGTCATTGTCGCTTCGGGTCACTCCGACCGCTTCCCTGTTTCATGATAATCGTTGATTGACTGCAGCTTCTGATCAACACTGATTGACAGATCCGCAGCAGACATGACTCACTTTGACTCCTTCTGAGTCGTTACGCTTCTCCGAGTCATGTCTCCTTTGGTCCCTCGTTCACCCGCTTATTCCATAGAGTTCCATAACCTTCTATGGACCGAGTATATAAACTGTAGTCCCTACACTTGTATTCCTTAAGCTAGAGCTACTCAATCATACCTTTGAGATAACTCCTATGCTCGATCTCCCAAGACCGGGATAAGACTCATCCTCTTCGGACTTATCATACCCTTCAACGCTGAGCATGCTCTTCATGAGCAGATACCTCGCCTGAAGGTCTTCATTGTACCGTAGCGTCAAGAACGCTGGTACTCCTTAGTCCCAGACCTCCCCTTTGAGTTTGCGCTCGACCCTACCCAGGCCAAGTGTAACAACCAGCACATGGACCTGGGAGAGTATGCCCAGGGGATTTCAGCACCTGGGATTGTTGATGCACATCTCACTGACCTGGAGGATGTCCCGAGTCTCCTCTGATGCTTTGCTACAAGTCCTCACTTGTGAGACCTTCAAGATGGTTGTGCTCTGGAGACAAGACTTTGAGCCTCATGATCGCGTCATTGATAGCCTCCTGAGATGTGGGTTAGATGATCCATGAATAGTTGTCCTCTCTCGGGGACGTCACTGGACTCATGTGATGCATGGGTCATTCTGGTCACATGCTGGGAGGATAATCGTGTGGCACAAGAAGCACAACAGTAAGTAAGATCCCTTATGTGCCCAGGATAACACTTACTTTGAACCGTAGTCACTACCATAGCACGTCCAACGATTATGGAGGATATCACAGGAGCTCTGACACGAATGGACTGAAATCAAAGCTCTCCGGGTGAACGCCTTGAGCAGTGTATAGTGATTAGTACAAATATGGCACACGGTTAGCTGGTACATACCTCGATGTAAACGGATCCAGAGAGAGAAATGTGTTTACAAAAATAAGTCTTGTCACTGCGAGTTGGCTGAAAGAACGACCGGTGAGGAATGAGACCATGTACAAATTACAGTTATGGAGGATATCACAGGAGCTCCAATGGGAATGGACTGAAATCAAAGCTCTCTGGATGAACATCTTGAACAGTGTGTAGTGATTACCACAAATATGGCGCATGATTAGCTGGTACATACCTCGATGTAAACAGATCCAGAGAGAGAAATCTGTTTACAAAAATAGGCCTTGTTGCTGCGAGTTGCTAAAATACAGTGAAAGAATAATTTGCGCAGAATGAAATTACACACAGAGAAAGTGTGCAGTGAGTTTACACACGGAACCCAGGACGTCTGAGGCTGCAGGACACAGGTGAGACCTTAGACATCAGTCGGCATCGGAAGACAGGTTAGAGGACGACGGTAGCAGCAGCAGCCTGATGGGATGGAAGAGTGAGCCAGACATGAGGGAATGGAAGCGCTTCAAAGGATCTTCAACCCCACTGTCACTCGATACAAGATGGTGATGGGGCGACCCAATGGACACAAAGTCCAAAAGTGTTCTCTGTGCGACACAAAGTCTGGCTGCAGAGAGTGATTGAGTGGCACAAAGCCAACTCAGGAGGGAGGACAACGAGTGGGAGCTGAGATGACCGACAATCTTGTGTTTTGAGGGCTTGAGGGGCATTGGAACTTGGCAGACAGAGCGAGCGGAGTGCGGTTGAAGCGTGGGAGTTGGGTGGACAGTACTTAGTTGGAGCATGGGAGCGTGGAGGAGTTACTTACCTCAGCCATTGTCGTCCACTCGGCTCCGACTACAACCTTTAAGTTCCCACACTCCTTCTATCCCACCGACGCCACCTCAAGCTCAAGTCCCGTTCCCCCTCAGGACTCGCGCCGTCCCTCAAAACACAAGATCGTTGCTCATCTCGGCTCCTGGGCTTCCGCTTGCTGTCCTCCCTCCTGAGTTGGCTTTGTGCTGCTCAATCACTCTGCAGTCAGACTTTGTGTCACACAGAGAACGCTTTTGGACTTTGTGTCCATTGGGTCGCCCCGTTGCCATCTCGTATCGAGCGACAGTGGGGTTGAAGACCCTTTGAAGCACTTTTCTTCCCTCACATCTGGCTCACTCTTCCATCCCATCAGGCTACTTCTGTCATCACCCTCGACCTCCAACCCATGTTCTGCTGCCACCAATGTCTTGTCGATCATATGCTGTATGTGGTCTTATTACCTTCGGGATTGAAGCACTTCCCTTCCCTCAAGTCCGGCTCGCTCTTCCATCCCATCAGGCTACTTCCGTCATCACCCTCAACCCCCAACCCATGTTCTGCTGCCACCAATGTCTTGTCGATCATATGCTGTACGTGGTCTTATTACCTTCGGGATGTTCATTCATTGTCTCTTAGGCCTTTCAACCACTCCTCCTCTGACTATGGCTACTGCTGTGACCAGATATGCCCCTCAAACCTGCTCCGGCAATGGTGAGTACTATCACATTGAATTTGTGGGACTATGCTCACAAGGGAAACAAGCCACTTTCAATAGCTTGGATGCGAAATCAATCACATGCGACAGTGACGGTGTGACGGTGTACACATCCCTGAACATGTCATTCGTTCCAGAGCCCCATAATGGCGAAGAGGAACTGCGTGCTCGAGCGGATGGACGATTCGGGCCTGTCGACTGTTTCCAGTGGCCCCAGCTTTTTTGCAAGGAATACGAGTTTGCCGTCTGTATCCGTCGAGCAGAGCATCACCCATCCCCTGATCCATTCTCATGGGCATGGTATTGCCCTTCCATTGATGACTTTGAACCTCTCCCTCATGCAGCCTTCGTTGTAGGCAAACTCAAGCAAGACAAGGCTCTGGGCATTGCGTCCTTACGCCATATTGCTGCCACATGGTATGACGAGTGGAAGAAAACACGCGGGGAGAAAAAAGATATCACTGGGCGGTTCCTCAAGTCCCTCGGGCACGACGTCATGGTGCTCCTCAACCATCCACTTACTTTCCGAGACATCATTGTCTTTGTGGCTCAGGTGCAACAGTATTTTTTGGACATCGTAGCCTTCCTCGATTATGTCTGTTATGTTCTCCCTCGGATCGCCAACCCGCTCTTCACTCCTCTCCCTGTCTGGTCAGACTGGATGGGTTGTTTTACCGCAGACACGAAAATCTGCGATGACCTCTTCCACGCAGGTATTCCTGTATGGCTGGTCCGCCACAACTACACCATTACTCCGCAGACCATCATTGAGAAATCGGTGAAGTTTACATTTCCCGACAACGTTGTTCACAGTATGTACTCTGAACGCAGCAAATCCATTTGCCCCTTTGATTGCCTCTATCGTGGACCTGGGAGTTTCCTTCGTCACGTCCATACCCAGCACTACTACACTGGTTCGGCAGATCCCAGGAGCGATTCATCCACTCAGGTTTCTTTGCAGTCGTCCGCCTCCAGTCAAGTTGGCAAAACGGCTACTCAGGCACAGACAAGGAGAGCAGTGCAAAAGGAGCACGCTCGTCCCCAAAAAGGTGAGTTATCTTGTCTACATTCGTAAAGTGTGGGCTAAGGTACTGTGGAGGTAATCAACTCGGAGGTCATGACAAATGGGAGGAGATGCATGTACCTGAGATGCCTGCCTCCTTCGCTGTCTGGGAGAATGCCATGAAGTGCATGGACAAAGACCCCTCCAGGGTGAGAAACGGCATGGTCAATCAATGATATCGCGTCCTGGAACCAGCTCTTCTCATCTCAGGTCAGACCTCTGAGCGCCGCCAGCTATTCATGATGAACTGGCTGGCCATTCGCCCCATCTGGTTCAGTCGGCTCGACCACGACCCCCCTGCACAGTTCCCAGCCCCCCAACAGTGGAGAGAGATTCTCCACTGTGTCCCATCCAAGGATGCACTCAAGGCTGCTCCCAAAAGCAGCAAGGGCAACAGAACAGCCAAGGGTCACAAGTTGGCTACGCTCGAAATCTTCAGTGACATTGCAGCGGCACTGATGCAAGGTTCGACATTGGCCCCCTCTGAAACTGTGGAATGGCGCAGCAAGTATATATCCATTGCCACCCTGGCTGACCCGCCTCCCCGCCTTGTAAGAGCGATCCTGTGGGAGGTCTACGAGGTTGGTTGGCATTATGAGCTGTACTCCCTCGACCGGGCCCTTCTTCTGCAAGTATGGGCGGAACATTGTACAGAGCGTATGTCCTTCTTGCACGCACTCTTCCTTGGCAGTTCGAGTTTGGTGCTCTGGTCAGAGCCTTTGCCATCCCGCGCTGGTGATCTCGGGTTGACTGACTCGTTCGCCGACAATGTCTGTATCCTTCGCACCTTTTGTCTCCTTCTTTCCACCTGGCTGAACACTCACCCCTCTTTTTCTAATGCTTATGTTTCTCTCGAACAATCAGTGCGACTGCAGACCTATGAGGTCATGAGTCGTGCTTGCCATTTCTACGTACAGACTTTTTTTGATCATTTTGGCCATCCCCTGCTCCTCCCCCATCGTTTTCCATTCGAGTACCATGAATAGCATTATGTGGTGTCCTCCGTCCCTCCCTTCATGTACAATCTTTTTTTAATCAGGCTGAATTACATGATACAAGTTCTGTGTTGTCAGAACGCTCGAGGCTTCTCATTCAGCTTACCCGTCCTCAGGTACACAACTCACCTTCACGTTGTTCTGATGCCTTGCCCAGTAGCCCCATACACCCACTCGTGTATGTCATTCCAGGGTGCTCATGGCATGCGGTCAGTGCTCATACTTCTGATACAACGTGTACTCATCGCATTCTTTGACGTCAGTTTTTTGAAGCCCTGATACCACAGGAATGCCTTCATAAGTGTCGTTCTCTTCTCAATCTTCTTTACTGCTAATGTCCTCTATTTTCAGGTGCCACCCAGATTGCCCTCGCACGTCCCCATCCCAGAGAGGCTTGATGCAGCATCGAAATCTATGCCCCATCTACCAGGCGGCGCAAGCGGAGCAATTGGGACAAGTGAATACGTTTCTCAATGCCAATGAGCCTCCGACCAAACAGGTCAGACTGGGTGCTAATGGGTTACAGGTGCGTGTCGTCAATGCACCTCTCTTTGGCGGTGTGTTTCGAACTTGGATTTCAGGGTGCTCCTGCATTGTCCATACCTGATCCCCTTGCTTCAACTTTTACGCAGCCCATACACAATCCCCCTGCTTCGACTTCTACGCAGTCCATACACGATCCCCCTGCTTCAACTTCTATGCAGCCCATACATGATCCTCCTACTTCAACTTCTATGCAGCACATTGATGATCCCTCTACATCTATGCAGTCTACGTTCAATGCCCCTGACGCAGACCAGTCTCTTCCTCTGCGTAATCGATGACTACCTGCCAGGTATCAAGACCTGCTTCCTGAACCGCCGTTGCCAGCAGTTGACCCACAGCCTGGCGCTTCTTCCAGTTCCCTCATCCCACGTGTTTTTCTTCATGTATTCGATTCCTTTCGTACACAGTTCAATAAATTCAGCATCACATGTGCATACTGACATCGACCATCACATGATCCCAATTCATTCCTCCCCCATGATGAATTGACTCAATCCTGTGATCCCATCATCGGTAACGCTGCAGGCAGTGACCATGGTGACCACTCCCCGCCTTGGCCCTGGTCCAACATGTCAATCTGGCATCTCATGATGTGGAAGAATACCAGTAGTACTCAAAAATCTCATTCAGAAGTCACATGCCTTGTCCACGAGGTTCTCCAAGCCCCCGACTTCAGCATTCAAGACTTGTCAAGCTTTGACACCTCCAGGGAGACAGCTCGGTTTGATGCTGCCCAGAAAGAGCTCCTTCCTGAAGATCCTTTTGGGATCGACAAGTGGAAACGCACGTCTGTCGACATATCTGTACCTACAAGGGAAAAAAATAGGGAGGGTAATGGCCGGATGTTCACTGTTGACAGTCTTCTTTACAGACCTATTCTTGACGTTGTGCGAGCAGTATTTGCAGAGACCTCGTCGAAGGCTTTCCACCTCACCCCTTTCAAGTGGATCTGGAAAAACCCTACCACTGGTTGCGAGCAACGTGTTTACGATGAACTGTACGCATCCGATGCTTGGAACGAAGCTCATGACGAAATAATGAAGCAACAAAGAGACAATGGCTGCAAGTTGGAAAGAGTGATCGCTGGGCTCATGTTCTGGTCTGACTCAACTCAACTCGCTCAGATGGGTCATTCGTCTGCATGGCCCATCTATCTTTTCTTTGGCAACCTCTCCAAATACACACGCGCCGACCCACAGTCTGGGTGTTGTCATCCAATCGCATTCATCCCTTCGGTAAGTTGCTTGCTTTTATCGCACCACTCTGAAGGTCCCATCACGTCGATCAGCTGCCAGAATCCATCAAAAAGTTCATATCCTCGATCTCTGACAAAAAATATAACCATGATCTTCTGACACATTGCAAATGCAAGCTTGTACATGCTATCTGGAGGATATTACTCAACGACGATTTCGTCGAGGCTTACAGGAATGGTATCATCGTTAAATGCTTCGACGGAGTCACCAGGAGAGTATACCCCAGAATTTTTACTTACTCTGCCGACTATCCAGAAAAGTAAGTCATTTAATCTCGTCATTTACCAGGTATTGAAAAGCTTGAAGAATCCTTCTTGCAACCATTAGAGACAAGGGCAACTGCCCTTGTCCTCACTGCATGATCCCAAAATCGATGTTCTATCACACAGGTTTCATTCAGGACCTTACCGCCAGAATCTCTCGTGTCAGAACTTATTTGCAGGACAAGATCAATCTCACTCAATGGGTGGTTTACGTGCTTGGTAGGCCTTTAAAAGGTACAATGGTTGAAACTATCCTCAAAGCCGAATCCCTCGTTCCAACACTGGTAAGAAACTCTTTCTCATTTGGTGATCCTTCTGACGCCAACCTTGTGATGCTTCACAGAACTCTTTTTGTGAGTGACTGTCACCCATGGGATTCAACCTGTTCCCAATATTGGTGGTCAATTTACTGCATGAGTTTGAGCTCGGTGTCCTGAAGTCTGTCCTGAAGCACCTCCTCCAAATCATTTATGCCGTCGATCCTTGTCGGATTGAGCTACTCAATGAATGGTGAGATCAACCATTGTCCTTGGATCCTCTCACTGACAAGTGTTTTGGTAGGTTCATGAAAATATCATCATTTGGTATGAACTCAATCCATCGTTTCCCTCCTGATGTTGCGGATACGAGCCAGCGACCTGCACGATTTTTTGAGCAGGTACTCCAGGTATTGTATTTGTGGTGATTCCAGTACGACTGCCAGTGCTTAACAGGTTCCACTGTAGTGTTCCATGCCTGTGTTTGAAGGGCTTTTCCCTCCTCCCCATGACTCAACTGTGCAACGCCTCATGTTTTGTCTCTCCGAATGGCATGCACTAGCCAAACTTCGAATTCACACTGATGATTCCCTTGTGCTTCTACAGCAATCCTTATGGTGCCTTGGAGATCAGCTGCGCCATTTTCAGCAAGACACTTGCCCCGCATTTCATACTCGTGAACTACCCATGGAAGCTGCCCAGCGACAGAGGAAAGAAACAGCTGACCTCAAAGCTGGCCGTCGAAAAAAGGAATCGCATTCAGCCTTGCTCCTGAAAATGTTCAATCTCAATACCTACAAATTTCATGCTCTCGGTGACTATGACAGAATGATCCGGATGTTTGGAACAACCGACTCATTTACTACCCAGATTGTAAGTCATTTTACTTATATTCTACTTAAAACATAACAATGAGGTGATTGTTTTCATAGGGTGAGCTGGCACATCGCATGATCAAGAAGATGTATGGTTCGTCAAACAAAAAGGATGTCGAAGAGCAATTTGCAAGGCAAGAGCGTTGTCACACTCTCCTGAGATGACAACAGGACATATATGATGAATGGACTAATGTGGGCCTGCAAGAGATTGATGCATCGCCGACATTGCATCACTCCATGACCAGCCGGGCACGAAAACATAACATCTTCAATCTCTCGTCATTCCTTACTGATCGTGTTTGTGACCCTGCTATCAAGGTGGGTGACCAGTGCATTTTGCCTGCATGTACTCACAAGCATCCAAGCTGGATTTCTTGTCGAGCCTGAAGGACCACATGTTATCGAGACTGCTCAGACTTGACTATGATGGTGACGAGAGGTCGTTCACCCCGGAACAGCGCAATGAATTATGGTTCCTCAACCCTGACCGTATCGTGGAATCCAAAATACTTCGCATCAACTACACTGGCTATGATATTCGCAGGGGCCATGATTGCTTACGACCCAACTGCCATTCCTTCCTCATGACATCGTCAAGGGAAGATGGTTCCAAGCATCATCCATTTTGGTACTGTCAGTTGATCAAAGCATTCCACGTCCAGGTTCACTTTTGTCCTGGTGGTGTTAGTGGTCCACAGGAAACCTTGGAGGTCCTCTGGGTCCGTTGGCTAGGAATTGATCCGGACCATAGGTGGGGGTTCAAGCAGGGTGTCCTTCCGAAGGTCAGATTTGTACCCAATATGGGAGACAGCCCTGCGTTTGGGTTTTTAGACCCATCTCTAGTGATCCATGCATGCCATCTCATTCCAGCATTTGTGGATGGACGTACTGATCAACTCTTACAAAAGGGCACATCAGTTGTGAGATTGCCTGGTGAAACTGATGATTGGGCAGGATACTATGTGAATATGTGAGTGTTATTTTATTCATCATGTTAATGAATAGTATGCTAATAGATTTAGTTTTGTCGACCGAGATATGTTTGCATGTTATGCAGGGATTGGGGTGGGTCATGATGCCATACACAAAGCAAGACATGCCAATGGACCAGCTGATAATACACTTGCTAATAATGACGAAGAAGACTTTGATGAGGCAGAGGAGGAGAAGGAGGAGGAGGAGGAGGTAGGTTCAAGTGGAGTATTTCAAAATATTAATGAAGAGATGGATGAGGATGGGGATGAGGGTGAGGATGAGGGCGAGGATGACGACAAGGACAAGGACAAGGATGATGAGGACAAGGATGACAATGACGAGGATGAGGGCAGCGATGGCAGTGGGAGTAATTCCACTGATGACTGTGACTTTGATTCTTGTTTCTAGCATGTCCTATCTGATTATCTTACTTGTTCCAAGATGGAATTCAAGTGGTGGGCTTGCCCTTTATGATTAGTTGCAGTGGTAATTTCAACTTACATTGTGATGATGAACTCATAGTGGAAGATCTTATTTGCATTGCCTAGGAGAACAAGTCTTGGAGTGATGACCTGCAAGATGTGCAGGCAGCACACATTTGAAATCATGATATCGTTCCACAAGGCCTTGTGGGCCTTGTGATTATCCCATCATATTATTACATCTTATCATGAACTAAATTTCAAGTAAAAACCCTTTCCCGAAACTACCAGATTGATATGAGTAGATAAGCATGACATCAAAGCCCTACCAGATTATATACTTAGTGTCAATGATTTTATAATTACTTTCTGCCCGAGACTCAATACAAAGGGCTTGTAAGTGCATATGAGGCCTTGTACCGGCCTACATTCCTGTGTGACATTGGTAACACATGCCGTCTTGGATAAGCTAAAATAACGCTGGGACTCCATTCTCCATCAAACATGTGCACGGCCAACGTTGCATCCTGTGACTGCCTTTATGAACCCATTGCTGCAGATTCTCTGCTCAAAACGCGACCAATGTTTTTCCTCCATGCTCTTTTCTTCACTCTGCGCTTTGTACTCCAGGTCTTGACTTCGCCCTTTCTCCTGCAACTACAATATACTCGGGAAAGAAAGAGGTCAGACGACTCGGAGTCGCACTCGTCTGATACAAACAAACGCGAACATATCTTCATAACTAGTAAGTGGCAATATGGGGCATACTCGAGGAATCGTTAACATCTCTGTACAGACATCCATGCCACAGATGTTGTGGCTGGCCTCTGTCGCATGCCGGCAAGTTTCTATGCTGTTATAGAAGTTGATGGGAAGACTGCAAAAACATCGAATAAACCTGTACTGGTAGGCAAGGACGTGGTGGAATGGAATGAAGAGATCCTTCTGTGAGTCACTACCCTCTTCAGTTTCACTACTGTTTACTGAGCAAGGTTCAAGGCCATTGGAATGATCATCCTCCATATTGTTCAAGGTCTATGCATCCTTCAAGTTTGGACCAACGTTCGGAATTGGAGAATTACTGCACGAATTCAAGATTACCGTAGGGGACGTATTCAATTTGAATGAAAAGCTCCAGCGTGAGTAACACCAGTAACTGTTGTAATCCCCTGTCTGATATCTCCCTGTAGCTATCAGATTTCCGGTTCAGAGGGACGATATTTTTCCATCGTGTTCGTCGGTCAGAATCATCGTCGAACGACGGATTTGCGACATCAATGAATCCACAATGATACATGATGTAAGCGACCCACTTCTCTCGCTGATGACGCATCCTGAGTGTATGGCAATAGTTATCAGAGTCAGATACAATACGCCAGCTGCAACAGCTCACAGATAACGGACATTGCACTCTACTACATTACCATCAGCTCCAGAACCAAACGGATCTCGACAAGGCTATCACGTACTTTGAGCGTGTCCAGGATATGTGCCCCCCAGACCACCCCAACTGCTCTGCTGTACTATTCAACTTGGCCAGCGCGAAGTTCATTCACTGTCAAGCCAATAGTCAGTACTTCGACCTAGATGTGCCAATTGCATTGTATCGGGAAGTACTCCGACTTCGCACCAGTAGTCATCCAGATCACTGTGCGACAGCACTCGATCTCAGTTTTGCTCTATTGGTCCATTTCCAGAGGCAAGGCGAGGAGGCTGACAGGACAGAAGCGAAGAATTTACTCTCCAGACTGGCGGAGCTCTTGCCAGTGGACTGTTATGGATACCGAGCAGCTTGCCTCGCACTGCAAATGGCAGAGATCTCTGTGATGATTCAGGCAATGGGGTCTGGGATACCTCAGGCAGAAAGCACAAATCCTAATGGTGATAGGTTGATACAGAGGACATGGGCTATGTTGCAGCGCTTGTCAGATCGGAATCCTGGCTGGCCCAGAGTACTAGCTGGCCTTGGAAGGCTATTATATTGTTGATTCAAGGGCAGTGGCGAGCTTGCTGACATCTGTGAGGCAATTTTGATGTTCAAGTATGCCATGCAGCTCACTCCCAATAATCATCCAAACAAGTCAGCTTGGTTGAACAACCTCGGGAATGCATTATTGAATTGCTTTCAGCGCCTCGGTGACCTCGCAGACATTGACAAGTCCATTTTGATGTTTGAGGAGGCAGCCCGTCTCACTCCAGATGGCCATCCCGACAAGTCAGCCCGGTTGTTCAACCTTGCCAACTCATTATTGTGTCGCTTTGAGCGCCTCAGTGACCTTGCAGACATTGACAAGTCCTTGTTGATGTTTGAGGAGGCAGTCCGTCTTACTCCAAGTGACCATCCCGACAAACCAGCTTGGTTGTCCACCCTCGGCACCTCATTATTGAGTCGCTTTGAGCACCTCGGTGACCTCGCAGACATTGACAAATCTATTTGGATGGGAGAGGAGGCAGTCCGTCTCACTCCCAATGACAATCCCAACAAGCCAGCTTGGTTATCCAACCTCGGGACCTCATTATTTCGTCGCTTTGAGTGCCTCGGTGATCGCATGGACATCGACAAGTCTATTTCGATGAAAGAGAAGGCAGTCTGTCTCACTCCCAATGATCATCCTGACAAGTCAGCTTGGTTGTTCAACCTCAGGAACTCATTATTGAGTCGCTTTGATCACTTCGGTGACCTCGCAGACATCGACAAGTCCATTTCAATGTTTGAGGAGGCAGTCTGTCTCATGCCAGATGGTCATCCCGAGAAGCCAGTTCGGTTGTTCAATCTCGGGAACTCATTATTGAGTCGCTCTAAGCGCCTCGGTGATCTCGCAGACATTGACAAGTCCATTTCAATCTTCGAGGAGGCAGTCTTTCTTACTCCCAATACCCATCTCGACAAGCCAGCTCAGTTGAACAACCTCAGGGTCTCACTATTGGATCACTTTGGGTGCCTTGGTAACCTCGCAGACATCGATAAGTCCATTTTGATGACAGAGGAGGCAGTCCATCTCACTCCCAATGACCATCCCGACAAGCCAGCTTGGTTGAACACCCTTGGGGACTCATTATTGAGTCACTTTGAGCACCTTGGTGACCTTGCAGACATTGACAGGTCCATTCTAATAGAAGAGGAGGCAGTCCATCTCACTCCCAATGACCATCCCCATAAGCCAGGTCGGTTGTCCACCCTCGGGACCTCATTATCTCGTCGCTTTGAGCACCTCAGTGACCTCGCGGACATCGACAAGTCCATTTCGATATTTGAGGAGGCAGTCCGTCTCACTCCTAATGGCCATCCCAAGAACTCAGGTTGGTTGAATAACCTTGGGAATGCATTCATGACGTATTTCAAACATTTTCGTGACCCTTCACATCTCTTGGCTGCCACCTTGCACTTTTCCATGGTCACTCATACTTCCACAGCTCCTATTTCCGTCCGCTTTCGTGCTGCTTGCAGCTGGGTCTCCTCTGCATGCCTTCAAGGCGACTCCCAAGCTCTCCTTGATGCTTACACCACTACCATCAACCTTCTTCCACAGTTGGCATGGCTTGGCCTTCCACTCATTGAGTGCAAGCATGTACTCCTTGAAGCTGCTGATATAGCACGAGATGCTGCCGCTGCTGCACTTGAAGTGGGTTCTCCTGACATGGCTGTCGAGTGGCTCGAGCAAGGACATTCTATTGTCCAAAATCAATTCCTGCAGCTGCATACTCCGGTTGATGAACTTCGTGCCAACCATCCAGACCTTGCTGATCAATTTCAGCAGACCTCTCAGCAGCTGGAACATGCGAGCTCTCATGACCATGTTGCATTTTACCGGTCAGTGAATGACTTGATCGATATCGCTGAGTCGCCCGAGGAGGAAGTCCAGAGGCACCATGACCTCGCTCTCAGACGAGAAGAGCTCCTTGCTGACATACGGTCCTTGCCAAGTTTTGACCGATTCTTTCTCCCGAACACAATCGAGCAATTAGCTGCTGTGGCACACTCCAGACCAGTCATCTACCTCAATGCTAGCAAACAACAATGTGATGCATTGGTCGTCATGGCAGAGTTAGGGGGCATTATTCCCATCCCCCTTCCTGGTATTAGCTATCAAGATGTGGAACGCCTGCTTCATTTATTGCTCGAGTGCAATCATTCTGTTATTTCTCGTGATGACATTTCTGCACTCGTCACCTCTGATGACAATCTTGCATCACAGTACCTTCTCAATATGTTGGTGGAAGATGGTATGGACAGGAGTGACAGGGAAGGTGAACTTAGAACTGAAAGATTCACACCCGACGACCGGCTCCGGTTGATCCTAGGGTTCCTGTGGAAGAAGGTTATAAACCCTGTTCTGGATGCCCTTGGCTTATCGGTATGTCGTCTGTCTGAAATGTTTTAGAGTCAATGCTTCTGACTGAGGTTTACACGTTCTTCGAGTCAGACCCCGCCATCTGGTGCTGAGAAATTGACCCATATCTATTGGTGTCTGACTGGGCCCTTTGCTTTTCTACCCATACATGCTGCCAGTTGCTACGGTATAGCTGGGGCAGGTCCAAAGCTTTCCGACTTCGCTATATCCTCCTACATACCAAGTCTTAGTGCTCTCACACCATCGTCTCACATGGACTCGAACGGTTCCTCGTCCAATATTTGCCTTGTCACTGTTTCCCAGCCAGAAGAAGATGGCCAGATGAAGCTCACATGCGTAGAGGAAGAGATCGACCATATTAGAGCATTGTCCACCAGGTCCTCTTTCATGACCCTCCAGGACTCCCATGGTACCATTGAAGACGTTATAGAGAAGATGAAGAACGCTGACTGGGTACATTTCGCATGTCATGGGGTGCAAGATCCTCACAACCTGCTCGACAGTGGGCTTTGCCTTGCAAACCGTTGTCGTTTGAAGCTTTCCGACATCATTCGATTGGAACGCCCTCAAGGTGGTCTCGCCTTTCTCTCTGCCTGTCAGACCGCACAGGGAGACATGAACCTGCCAGAAGAGTCTGTGCATCTTGCCACCAGGTTGCTTCTTGCTGGTTATAGTGGTGTCGTTGCGACGATGTGGGCAATAAGGGACCGTGACGCACCAAAAGTGACGAAGAAGGTATACGAGCATCTCTTCCAGGATGACAAGGTTCCCGACAGCATGGAGGCTGCAGAAGCGTTGCATTATGCTGTCCAGCATCTCCGTGACTCTGGCGCGCCTCTCTCCTCTTGGGTTCCTTTTATTCATGTCGGTCGGTAGTTAATATTCTATATCCCCTTGTTCGACTCAGAGGACAATCATTCCTACATGCCTCCGGGCCCTTTTCTATGCTACTCTTTAATTTGTGGATATACGAGTTTCAAGTTATATTCAAGATACTGATGTTTCTATGGAATTCCTGCACATCATAAACTGCAGGACATCTAGTGTGTCCTCCCTGATGGGATTAGCCATATCCTGCCTCCTCTCAATGTGATTCGACGAATAGGTTCACTGTGGGATGCTTCTCCATCTGACCTCTCTCGTCATTGGTATTGTGGTGGTTTCATACATGTACCATCTGCTCTGTTGCAAGCTTGCATGACACTTGGCTGGGCATCACGACTTAGTCTAGATACACCTAGATCTATCAGAAACCAACCCGTTCTCATCGATCACGATGGTCTTGTGACAGCAGGTGCATATGTGCCATCATGAAACGCGTCCAAGCCTTGTGTATCTATCTCGTGAGGGTATGACGATTTCAAAACAGCGTGCCCAAGCATTGAAACAAAACCAAGTAAAAGCAAACCGAAAGCAAGACGTCAACCCTACATGACGATGCAATCCCTGATCTTCTTGCCCTTCAGCTTGCTCTCCCTTCTCCGCCCCCACCTCTTCCTCAGTGCATTGTCCGAGCGCTTGTTGACGGCACTGGTAGAGCTTGCGAGCGAGGGGTGGACTGATCACCACACATCCGACATCAGTGTACAACCAACAAACGAGCAAAGGAAAGAGACCACCAGGTAAGAAACAGACACAAAAGTGAAATGGCTCACTGGGCTGGGTCAACCATCCTACACAACCTTGCCTCCATCTTGAAGTGTCTCAGCACTGCCTCGGCCATCTGACCCGCTACGTCCCTGCTCACCGGCACAGCATGGTGGAAATAGGAACCGCAAAAGGCCAACCAGCTGTCGTTGATGTCTTTGAGACGTTCAATCCAGATGATGAACGGTTCATGGAGGAAGATGTGGTCCATAATAAGGGCATAGAGGGCGTCCTTATGGACGTGGTCTGGGTTGGTGGGGCCATTAGGATTGGGGTTGGGACTGGAGGCACTGAGACAAGTGTTTGAGCAAGGCGTGACTGCACCGATCTTGAGCCACGGGACTTGCTAGCTTGAGAGGTGGGCATTGTGAAAGAATGGGATAAGCAACCCAGGTTGGAGCATCGATGTGAGCTGAAAGAGACCATAGTACGTCAGTTGCGATCTCGTCATGCACAAAAGCTGCTAGGGGACGATGGCTACAAGGTTGCTTTTCACCATTGCACGTGGGGCCCATGAGCAAAGATGACAACCCGAGATTCAGATCATACACATCAAAGTCGCGTTCTGGAAGACCGAGACTAAGCAATACACCCGCCCCAGTTTAGCAGCAATCCCTCTGAAAAAGCCCACCACGGAGGTGCTAGAGGTCAAAGTAAACAGGATCCCCAGGGCCGGTTCGACATGAGGCAAATCAAGCACCATGAGGAGTGGGGTGATGCTCACAGAGAGTCACTAATCGCAGGAAGGAGGGTATGAAGATAGCACGAAGGCTGCCATACACAATCCGACAGCGATATGTCTGGGACGAAGCAGTCAAGGCTTACATCCATCTCTCGCATTCGTCCACCCCGGTCTTACCACGAGGCCATCTGTCGTCTGCTGTAGAATCACAACCGCCGTCGCTCCATAGACCATATATACATCCCACGTATGTGCCTTTGCATATTCGTTCGGCATACCTGGATAGCTTCGATCCAATAACCACACTTTTTGACCAATCGTCACTCCAGTTGCTACCCAAATAGTAATCAAAAAAGCATCATACTGCATAGAACACATCAGATTTCTGATGGTGTCTTCTGCAAAGTAGGAAGGTATACACAGCATTGAAATGGGGGACCAATTCGATGCTTGGCAATGGACTGATAAGACTGCACGGCACGAACATTCACCAGACTCACCATACAGGATGTCCTGTAAATTTATTCATATGTAAAACACGTTCTCGAATAATGCGGAATTTGAGTTGGTCGCTGTCATTAAAGTGCACAACATGATCCAAGAAAGATTGTGGTCTCATCATTTTTGAAGAGCTGTAATCCCACGGTCAGTTTCATATCGAATGACACCTTGACCCTAAAGACAGAAGCAAACGGGGGTTGGTGAGGTAGCTAAAGTGAACAGCAGCTGACACAACATAAGGAAATGCAGCCTTGCTCAAGTTTATCGACCGGCCAGGTTTTGCCGATAGTCTGGAGAGAGAGATTAGTACATTATCATTCGAGACTTTTCGTTGGAAGACGACAGCCTGAGATGAAAAAAAAGAGAATTTAGAAAAATACTGAGTGCCATTATATGTCCTAGAACTTGAAGGTGACATCCACAGACCGGAAGTTGCTGGTAAAGCCAATTAGAGTGGCTGACGCCGACATGCTTGGACTGCGTGCTCATGGCGCTGGGGTGCCAGTCGCTCGGGGCCGTTGAACTTGCCGTGCCATGGCTCAAGCCTTCGCTGCTTCTTCGGTGTCCAAGTGGAGTGTGTGCGGCCAGTCCTGCACACTGTCACTAGCCTGCATGTAGACCTCATGCCACTGAAATGAATCCAAGCAGGTTTGCTCCAGTCTCCATCAAACATGTGTATGGCAATGTTGCATCCTGTGGCAAGCCTCTATCGACCCATTGCTGCAGAATCTCTGCTCAGAATTCCTGTGTCCTTTTCTTCTGACTTCGTTTCGCACTCATGGATGAACATAATCCATTCTCTACCCCAACTTTTTCCCAACAGCCACAACATACTCAGGAAGGAAAGAGATCAGACAGCTCAGAATCAGACTCGCCTGATACAAACAAATGCGAACATATCTTCATAACTCGTATGTAGTAATGTGGGACATACTGGAGGAATTGTTGACATCCCTGTGCAGACATTCATGCCACAAATGTTGTGTCTGGCCTCCGTCGCGTGCCGGTAGGCTTCTATCTTACTGCAGAGATCGATGGAAAGATCAGAAAGACTTCTAATAAATCCATGTTGGTCGGCAAGGATGTGGTGGAATGGGATGAAGAGATCCTCCTGTGAGCTAGCTTTGGTGTTTTTGTTACTTCTGCTGAGCATGGTCTAGGCCATTGGAGCGATCATCTGCTATTTCGTTCAAGGTCTATGCATCCTTCGGGCTTGGACCAAGGTGTGGAAACGGAGCATTACTCTGTCGATTCAAGACTACCATGGGAGATGTGCTCGACCACAACGAAGAACTCCAGCATAAGCAACTCTACCACTGCTGTACTTACCCTCATGACATCTTGTTGTAGCCATCAGGTTCCTGGATAAAGAGGTTTTGCTATCATGTTCATCGCTCAGAATAATCACTGAACAATGCATTTGCGATATCAATGAATCCGCAATGATATTTGATGTGAGCGATCTGTTCTTCTTATTGTTGACACCTCATAACTGCAGGTCGATAGCTCTTGGTGTCAGATGCAATGGGCCAGTTAGCACAATTCATGGATACCAGACACTGTGCTCTCCTATGTTATCGCCAACTCTGCAACCAAACAGATCTCAACGAAGCCATCGCATTTTTTCAGCGTGTCTGGGACATGTCCTCCCTAGACAATCCAAATCACTGTGCTGCATTATTTAACTTGGCCACTGCGAGGTTCGTTGATTGCCAAGACAACAATCGTTACCATGATCTAGACATGGCAATCATATTGTATCAAGATGCACTCCAGCTTTGCTCCAGTAATCACGGAGATCGCTGCATCACAGCACTTGATCTCTGTTTCGCTCTTCTGGCCCATTTACAGAGACAAGGTGAAAAGGCAGATAGGACGGGAGCCAAAGACTTGCTCTGCATTGTAGTGGAGAGTTATGCATACTGAGCAGCATGGCTCGCATTGGAGATGGCTGGGATCTCTGTGATGATTCAAACGATGGAGTCTGGGATATCTCTGGCAGAGAAGACAAATCCTGATGATGAAAAGTTGATGTGGTGGGGATGGGATATGTTGCTGCACTTGCCAGATTGGAATCCTCTCCAGCCCACAGTACTAGCTTGCCTTGGAGGTCTATTGTTTTGTCGATTTGAGGGCAATAGCAACCTTGTCGACATCCATGAGTCAATCTTGATGTTGGAGGATGCCATGCAGCTCACTGAGGATGGAGACTGCAAGAAGCCAGGTTTTCTAGATCAGCTCGGGATCTCGTTAATTTGTCACTTTGAGCGCCTTGGTGACCTCGTGGACATAGACAAATCCATTTCGATGTTTGAGGAGGCAGTCCGTCTCATGCCCAATGACCATCCAGACAAGCCGGCTTGGCTTTGCAACCTCGGGAACTCGTTATCTCGTTGTTTTGAGCACCTCGGTGACCTCGCGGACATGGAGAAGTCCACTTCGATGTTTGACGAGGCAGTCCATCTCACTCCCGATGATCATCCCAACAGGCCAGGTCGACTGAACAACCTCAGGAACTCGTTGTCGAGTCGCTTTGAGTACCTTGGTGACCTTCCAGACATCAAGAAGTCAATTTCCATGTTTGAGGAGGCAGCCCATCTCATTCCCAATGGCAATCCTGACAAACCAGCACTATTGAACAACCTCGGACACTCGTTATCTCGTCACTTTGAGCGTCTCAGTGACCTTGCAGACATGCACAAGTCCATTCTGGTATTTGAGGAGGCAGTCCGTCTCACTCCCAATAACCATTCTGGCAAGCCAGCTCAGTTTTGCAACCTTGGGAACTGGCTATTTCGTCGCTTTGAGTGCCTTGGTGACATTGCAGATATTGAGAAGTCTGTTTCGATGTTTGAGGAGGTGGTCCATCTCGTTCCCAATGGCCATCCTGACAAGCCGATCATGCTGAACAACCTCAGGACCTTATTATCGAGTCGCTTTGAGTGCCTTGGTGACCTCGCAGACATTGCCAAGTCTATTTCGGTGATTGAGGAGGTAGTTCATCTCACTCCTAATGGCCATCCTGACAAGCCAGCTTGATTATCCAACCTCGGAACCTTACTATCTCATCGCTTTGAGCGCCTGGGTGACCTCGTGGACATCGACAAGTCCATTTTGATGTTTGAGAAGGCAGTCCATCTTACTCCCAATGGCTGTCCTGACAAGGCAGCTTGGTGGAACAACCTTGGGAATTCGTTATTTCATCGCTTTCAGCACCTTGGTGACCTCACGGACATTGACAAGTCTATTTTGATGAATGAAGAGGCAATCCATGCCACTCCAGATCGCCATCCCGACAAGCCAGCTGGGTGGAACAATCTCGGTAAGGGTGGAACAATCTTGGTAACTTGTTGTTTCGCTGATTTGAGCACCTTGGTGACCTTGTGGACATTGACAAGTCTATTTCAATGTTTGAGAGAGTAGTCCGTCTCGCTCCCAATGGCCATCCTAATAAGCCAGTTTGGTTGTCCAACCTTGGGGCCTCATTATCTCTCTGCTTTGAGCACCTCGGTGACCTTGCAGACATCAACAAGTCCATCCCGATGTTTGAGCAGGCAATCCGTCTTACTCCCAATAGCCATCCCAGCAAGCCAGCTTGGTTTTCCAACCTTGGGAACTCATTATTGAGTTGCTTTGAGCACCTCTGTGACCTCACGGACCTCAATAAATCCATTTCGATGAAAGAAGAGGCACTTCATGTTACGCATAGCGTACTGACGAGGTTTAACTAGGATGACTCTAAGGTCTTCAGAGGGATCTGCTCACAGAGAGCACGCTCGATGAAGAGATAACTTTTAGAGTGGACGCGGTTTGTCTTAAGGACCCAAGGTGACCCAAAAGCATACGCTAATATTGCGCAGATTCTGACTAGTTTTACAGGAAGCGGAGTGATACCTTAAATAAGATAGTAGTGATGCGCACGGACCAAGAGAGAGAAAAAGGAAATCCACTAGCTAGGGAATACGGGGAACACAAGTCGTTACAAGAGAAACGACTAAGGAGAGATAGGTCCAAGAGGGAAGATAGTCAGGGTAACTCAGCGAATAGCAGATGAGTGGGACCTGTCAACATCAAGAAGTACTCTCGACGAGAAGAAAGGTTGCCTCTCCAGGTACATAAAGAAGAAGATAGAGAGAAAAGAAAGACTAGACGATGAGGAAAGAAAATTGTAACATTACCCCTTCCATATAATTGAGCCCCAGGTTCAATGACTAACCCAGGATTCACCCAAGCATCAGACTGAGGGGAGAGAGGGACCACCATAGATCACCATCTGTTGAGAGGGGGATAGATGTTCAAAAGGACATTCATCCGTGATATGACCTGGTTGACGACAAAGTCCACAGTTTCTATGGGGGCAGAAGCGGGCTGCATGTCCCCAGTTATGACAGAAATCGCATTGGATCCTAAGACAAGAAGTGGAGGAATGTCCCAGGGCTGGGAGGTCACAGCTTGGGCATTGGAAGTTGGGACAATCCTCGAGGTAATGACCCAATGTATTACAGTAGAAACACCTGGTAGAGGGAGTCACAGGTGGACGAATGAGGGTTGGAGGTCTAGGGAGTGTTCGAAAAGGAGAGGATAGGGCTTGTCGTCCACCAGAAAGAGGGATGTATTGAGGAGCATCGCGAGGAATGGGGATCGTATTGTCTTCTGAGGAAGAAGATTGAGTGTCTTCTTCATTGTCTGTGGCAACCAAGGTGGGGGTATCAGGAGGTGGGGATGAGATCCGGGAAGCTAGTGAAGTAGGGGCATTGACAGGAAGGGGGGGAGGAGAAGGGATATGGAGGGAAGAAGCTGAGTTTAGTAAGTAAGTCTCTCTCTGGTCATGCGGCATAAGAAGGAAAAGACGACGAAAGGTAGGATAGATGTGGATGGGGGCGATACCTTCGACGAAGGTGCCAAAACCATGGAGGTGTAAAGCATGTAGTATGTGTCCAGGAAGTTCACCCAGGATTAGACGGAGGGGAGCATCGTGAGGGCGAAGGGTCTGCTCCAATTGTTGCGCACAGAGGATCGCATGAAACAGTTGGACCAGCTCTTGACTAATCTCGTCCATTACAAACAAGGCATTGTTTTCAATCAGGAGGGTTAGAGTCGGGTCATTGAGAACGGCAGCATAGAGCAATTGAATCCAATAATCTGGTAATAAGGAGGGTCTGACTGGATGGTTTCTAAGGGGGGTGGCGGCGGAAGGGGAAGGGGGAGCAGATATCGTTAGAATGGAGAGGAGAGGCGGTGGAGTAGAGGTTGACGGCGGTATTCAGTGAGGAAGTAAGCTACTGTGAGGGCCCAGATTACTACGAGGAGGGTAGCAAAGATTATAGTGGGGATGTTGTGAGGTGGGGGGTGTAGTTGGAAGGGCATTCACTATTTTGTGGTGAAGAGTTTGGTAAGGAACAGGGCGAGAAACCAAAGGATGATGAAGAGGAATAATAAGGTGATGGGTAGAATTTCGTTGTAAAACTGCATGTAAAGGGAATACACCTTGCTCTGGGAGGAATCTGCTCACGGGGAGCACGCTCACGAGAGGAGGTGTGGGGGTTTAGAGGTGATGGAGGGACTTGTATCTAGACAGGATTTTATTGGCATGGCAGAGGTTGGATTCGGGTTCCCAGGTATTTTCTGAAGAAGAGTATCCTTTCCAGGTGGTCAGGTACTTCCGTCTGTTGCTAGGGCCCTTATGGGCGATGATGGCTTCCACTTCATATTCCTCTTCTTGGTTAATGAGGTCCGGGGGTGGGGATTGGAAGGCAGGACCGTGTGCCTCAGTCATGCGGTAGGGGGATAAGAGGGAAGCGTGGAAGGTGTTATGGATTTTCCAAGTGGAGGGGAGACGGAGTTCATATACTAAAGGAGAGAGGATCTTGGAGATCTCGAAGGGGCCCAAGCATTTGGGAGTCAACTTCCTGGAGGGGTACCTTAGTCTAAGGTGTGTGGTTTCTAACCATACCTTATCTCCGACTTTCCATGAAGGAAGTGTCCCTGGTCTTTTGGAGGCTAGGGCCCTTTGAGCAGATTGATAGGCAGCAAGGGCTTCTTTCCTGGCAAAATCCAGGGATTCGAGGCGATTTTCCAAGGCAGGGAGGAAGGTCTTTCCTAGGGGGGGGTAGGTGTGAGGTTCGTAACCGTAAAGTAGAGCGAACGGGGATTTCTTGGTGATGGAGTGGGGAGCTGAGTTGTGGTGAAATTCGGCGGCGGTAAGATAAGAGGACCAGGTCGTGGGATTGTTGGAGCAGAAGATGCGGAGGTAGGTTTCGAGTTCTTGATTGGTTTGTTCAGTCTGCCCATCAGTTTGGGGATGATAAGCGGTGGATAGTTTAACGTCGTATTTAAGGATTCTGGCGAGTTCTCTGGCGAAGGCAGAGGCGAATTGAGGACCTCTATCGGAAATAAGAGAGTCATGGAGGCCAAAGTGTTTGAATACATTGTCAAAGAATAGTTGGGCGACACCCGCCGCATTGACTGTTTTGTTGCAGGGAAGGAGAATTACCCCCTTGCTAAGGTAGTCGACCACGACTAGCACAGAATCAAATCTGCCAGAGGGAGGCAAGTCTGTGATGAGATCAACAGACAGGTATTTGAATGGAAGGGGGGAAGCAGGGGGAATAGGACAGAGGGGGGGGCAAGTGGGGTGAGTGTTGGTCTTGTTCTGTTGGCATACTGCACACCCATCTATATAGCTTTTGATGAAGGAGGAGAGGCCTGGCCACCAGAAGTCTCGTTCAAGGATGTGCTTGGTACGAAAGATTCCCATATGACCTGAGAGAGGAGAGGAATGGATGGAGGCAAGGAGGGAGGATCGAGCGGAGGGTGGGACATAGAGGCGCCCTTTGAAATAGAGGTGGCCGTTGTTGAAACTCCAATCGTTGAGTGAAGCACAGGTGAAAAGAGGGGAACCTTCATCGAGGGCGGCAAGGGCTTTGAGGATGAAGGGGTCAGAGGATGAGGAATTACGAATGTGACGAGCGAGGGTGAGGTCGAGTGCCTGAATGACAATTGGTTCAGGTAGAATGGAGGCATGGAGGTTGTCGTCGCTGGTGTCTACAGAGTCTCTTCGAGAAAGGGCATCAGCAGGTCCCATCTTAGATCCAGGGGTGACAATCCAGTTGATGTGAAAGTCCTGGAGGAAGAGGGACCAGCGAGCTTGACGGCGGGAGAGTTTGCGAGGATCGCGGATGTAGGAGAGGTTCTTGTGGTCGGTTATAATGTCGACTGGGTGAGGAGTTCCCTGAAGGTAGTGTTTCCATTCGGAGAGGGCAAGGATAACAGCTAGAAGTTCTCGATCATAGATGTCGTAGTTTCGCTCAGCGGAAGAAAAGGTCTTTGAAAAGTAGGCGCAGGGGTGAAGATCGCTGTTGATGTCCCGCTGCATCAAGACTGCCCCTGCTGCCAGGAGAGAGGCATCAGTCATGATGGAGAAGGGTTTGGCAACATCCGGGATGAAGAGGACCAGGGCTGAGGAGAACAGGGATTTCAGAGATTCAAATGATTTGTCTTGGAGTGGTCCCCAAACCCAGGGTTGGTCCTTATGGGTGAGGAGGGTGAGGGGAGTGACAATGTTGGAGTAATTTGGGATGAACTTCCAGTAGAAGTTAGCGAATCCGAGGAAGGAGCAGACTCCTTTGACCGAAGTGGGTGGCTTCCAATCTGCTAAGGTGGATAGTTTGGAAGGGTCCATTCACACTTGACCCTGTCCGATGATAAGTCCTAGGTATTCTATAGTAGGGTGGTTGAAGGAACATTTGGTTATTTTCAGTGATAGGTGATGTTCCCTTAAATGAGAGAGGACTCTTCTGGTGCGTTTGTGGTGGAGGATAAGAGATCCTTTGGTGTGAATCCCCATGTTGTCCATATAGATCTTGAGCCATCCTTCCGCAATCATGTTGGCGAAGATGTGGTTCATGAATGCTTGAAAAGTGGCAGGAGTATTGCAGAATCCGAAGAACATGACGGTGGGTTCAAAGAGGCCAAAGGGGGTGATGAAGGTGGCTTTCCATTGATCGTCTTCTTTAATGTGGATGTTGTTATATCCCCAGCGAACATTGAACTTGGTAAAGAGATCTGCGTCTTTCATATCATCAATGAGTTCTGGAATTAAGGGGAGTGGGTAGGCATTGCGAACTGTATGGCTGTTGAGCCATCTGTAGTCCTGACAGGGACGAAGATCTTTCTTTGGGTTGGACTTCCCATCAGATTTCTTAGGGACAAAGAAAAAGGGGGAGGCTTGGGGAGATTTAGAGGGGATGATGCGACTGGTTTTCAGGTGCTCATTGATAAAGTCCTTACAGACTTCTTTTTCTAGCGGGTTGAGTGGGTAAACTTTGGCGATCTTTGGGATGAAGGTGTCCTTGAGCTCAATAGTATGATCAAAGATTCGATGGGGAGGGAGTTCATTGTAAGTTTGTTCAGAGAAGACGTCAGTGAAATCCTTGCAGAAGTCCAGTAGGAGTTCCTCAAGAGGGGGAGGGGGTGTGGTGGTTGTTTCATTGATTTCGGTGTCCTTCTGAAGGCGATACTCACGAAGAGACCAGTCTTCTCCAGAAGGATATCGAAGTGTTACCAATTCTGCAAGCTCTTGGTTGACATCTTTCCTCAACCAGAGAGAGAGGTAGTCGATTTCATGGGAGGAGGCAGGAGGTAGGGATATGGAGAACTTTCTCCAATTGATAGTTGGGTTAACTTTTTGAAGCCAAGGCATATCGAGGATGATCTGTGGGCAGCCCAGTTTGGTTATCATGAGGTTTTCTTGGTCTGCAAAGGTTCCAGATGAGAAGGGGACAAAGGCAGTTTGGGTAATAGTCCCTTGTTGGTTGGGGGTTCCATCCACATTATATGCAATGATGGGGTCTGGGAGTGGGGTTGTGGCAAAGTTGTCTTTCCCTAGGAGACGGAGATCGAGGAAGTTTCCAGTGGCTCCAGAATCGATGAGTGCTGAGGTTTCGACGGTTTTATTCTTTCCTTGTAGTTGAACAGGGAGGCGTAGGGTTTGATTGCTCAATGGTGCTACAAGTACATGGGAGGAGGGGAGAGAAGACGTCGGGGCAGCTCTCCCTTTTAAAAATCCTGCATGGTCTTTACTCGTTCCAGGAGGGTGGAGGCGATCTCTACAGTAGGTTCTTCCTTGTAACACATCTTTAGAACAGAGAGGACTTCTTTATCATCCTTCCCCAATGTCTTGAGAGAATTGATGTAGACTTCCAGGTCAAATCTGGAGGTGGAGGCGATGGGGGTCATGGCAGTTCGTTCGGTGTTTGTTCGAATGTTCTGGGGGCGGGGGGAGTTTCAGGGAAGGGTGGTTCCTTTGCAGTCAGCAGAGTTGTGGCCAACCTTCCTGCATCGGAAGCATCGTCCTTCTCTAATACACTTGGCTCGCTCAGTTGGGGTGAGCTTGCTAAGAGTGATTGCATCAATGTCCATGGCATTAGGATCTCGGGAGGGGGTTCTCTGGAAAGAGGAAGGTTGAGGGCGACCTCCTCGAAGGGCTAAGATACACATCTTTTGTGCATGAAAGACTTTGGCTTGGTTGATCCAGTCAGTGATCGTAGTAGGGATCGTTGCCATGGAGAGGATCATGGTGGCGAGTTTCTGGTCAATTCCTAAGGAGAATGGGTCGATGAGAGAAGTGTCGTTGGTGATGCCTGTCTTACAGGCCAGGTTCTGGAAGTTGGTGATGTATTGCTGGAAACCGTCGTCTTTGGTTCCATCAGGTCGTGTGAAGGATTTCTGGATTAGCTTGGACAGTTCCAAGCGGGCAGTGGCCTTGGTGTCGAAGGGGAAAAAGGTAGTTTCGAAGTTGGTGGAGAAGTAGGAGAAGGTCTTCTCTGCGGGTTTGGTGTTAGGATCTGCCATCTTGTCATACCACATCTTGGCAAAGGAGGCTCCCCTTCCTTCGCTCATCTTGTTGAGGGTCGTCATGATCTTTCCCTCATCAGTGGAATACAGAGTAGGATTCAGAGCAAAGTAGGCCTTCATGGCCTTGATCCATCTAGAGGCATCTGTGGGTTTTCCGGAGAAGTCGGTGGGGAGGGCAGCTTTTAACTCAATGTCTTTGGCCATGGTAGGTGGGGTAGGGGTAGGTGTAGTGACTGGGGTTGTTGCGATGGTTTGGGTGGCAGTGGTTAAGGGGTTGATTCCAGGAGCGGTGCATTGTTGTCTGGGTTTTGAATGTCTCTGGGGGAGTTCAATGGTCTGGTATGGGTTGTGGAAAGGAGGGATTGGAGTGCTCGTTTCCTCGCTTGGGTCGACCTCGATATCGAAGGTCTTTGGGTCAAGTGGTTTCTGTGATGGGCTCATGGTGACTGTGGGGGAAGTCCTTCACCTAGAGAGGTGGGACTGGAGGAGAGTCAGAATCTTTTGTTACGCGTAGCGTACTGACGAGGTTTAACTAGGATGACTCTAAGGTCTTCAGAGGGATCTGCTCACAGAGAGCACGCTCGATGAAGAGATAACTTTTAGAGTGGACGCGGTTTGTCTTAAGGACCCAAGGTGACCCAAAAGCATACGCTAATATTGCGCAGATTCTGACTAGTTTTACAGGAAGCGGAGTGATACCTTAAATAAGATAGTAGTGATGCGCACGGACCAAGAGAGAGAAAAAGGAAATCCACTAGCTAGGGAATACGGGGAACACAAGTCGTTACAAGAGAAATGACTAAGGAGAGATAGGTCCAAGAGGGAAGATAGTCAGGGTAACTCAGCGAATAGCAGATGAGTGGGACCTGTCAACATCAAGAAGTACTCTCGACGAGAAGAAAGGTTGCCTCTCCAGGTACATAAAGAAGAAGATAGAGAGAAAAGAAAGACTAGATGATGAGGAAAGAAAATTGTAACACTTCATCTCACTCCCAATGACCATCCTGACATGCCAGCTCAGTTGATTAATATCGGGAACTCACTATTGAGTTGCTTTGAGCACCTTGGTGACCTCACGGACATCCACAAGTCCATTTCAATGTTTGAGGAGGCAGTCCATCTCACTCCCAAAGGCCATCCCGATAAGCTACCTCTGTTGAACAACCTCAGGAATGCATTCATGAAAAATTTTGAGCATTCTCATGATCCTCGTATTCTCTCTGCTGCCACTCTGTATTTTTCCATGGCCAGTTGTACCTCCACAGGTTCTATGTCCATCTGCTTTCGTGCTGCTTGTTGCTGGATTTCTTCTGCACACCTTCAAGGCAACTCCGAGGCTCTCCTTGATGCATATACCACCACCATCAACCTTCTTCCACACTTGGCATGGCTTGGCCTTCCACTCACAGAGCACCATTGTGTACTCCTTGATGTGGCTGATGTAGCATGAGATGCTGCCACTGCTGCACTGGAAGCTGGATATCCTGAACTGGCTGTTGAGTGGCTTGAGCAAGGATGTTCCATTGTCTGGAATCAATTCCTACAGCTGCACACTCCAGTTGATGAACTTTGTGTCGACCATTCAGACCTTGCTGATCAATTCCAGCAGATCTCTCAACAGCTAGAACATGCTAGTTCTCATGACCGTATCACATCCCAGAGGCTGGAGAATGACTTTGTCAACAACACCAGGTCACTGGAGGAGGAAGTCCAGAGGCACCACCATCTTGCTCTCAGACGAGAAACACTTCTTGTTAACATATGCTCCTTACCAGGTTTTGACTGGTTCTTGCTCCCTAATACAATTGAGCAACTGGCTGCTTTGGCACACTCTGGACCAGTCATCTATCTCAATGCCAGTGAACAACAATGTGATGCACTGATTGTTGAGACAAAGTTGGGAAATGCTATTTCTGTTCCCCTTTGTGGTACTACAGTCGACATCCTCATAATGCATAGGCTAATAATGCATATCCATGATAATGCATCAGTTTTGGCCTGCTCCCACCATGGGGCATGCCAAAATGAGTGAAAAATTGCATATCACATAATGCATAGGGTCACAACATGCAATATGCATTACAATGGAGGATTTTTAGAGGATGGGAGCAAGCCACCAGCAGCAATCCTGGCTCGACCCAGCTTGAGAGCCAAGTCTTAGTAAGGCTCCTGAGCTGTGTATTTAGTGGCTCGGCCCGGTCCCAAGCTGGACTTGTAAAGCTTGAGTGGATACATTCACCAGTTTGCCAGTGTTCATGTTATCATACTGCATATAGACCAGGATGACAAAAATGTATATACTATCCTTTTCATCCAATGCTTGGATTAAAGTGAAAACCTCACCCAAAGCCTACTAGCACTCAGCCTGACTCCAAGTCTGGCCAAGTTACAATCAACAAAGCGACAAAAGCCTACCCCATCAGATACACCACGGTCCATGGAAGATGACAACTGATGTTGTGTGCTGGGAGATGGATGCTGCCAATGCCAAGATAATTGCTGTTGATTCCAGTGATGGCACTGATGGTCGATGATTGATTGATCCCCCAAGCATACAGTGAGCAACAAAACCGATGCAATGTTTGCATCATTTTGATTGTGGAGTAAATATCTGGTGAAGTATTGATGCTAGACCCCCTAACCTAGATATCAATAGAAAGCCCTGATCAAGGGCTTTTAGATGGTATATAGGTTGCTTAAGTAATTCTTTCCAAATCAGGAGATATTCCAGACTTAGTGAAGGGTACTCATTGCATCGGTTTTGTTGCTGACACTTTAAAGTATGGAAACTGTATGTTGCAAGGGGATATTACATAATGATTGTATCACATTATGTGTCATAGGTCTACCATGATACAAACAAACACAAACACAATCATTTTTCC
>JBBPSV010000114.1:0-31933 GCA_038093795.1 Retiboletus fuscus
CGCTTTGGAACTGCGTCAAACGTCTCACAAGTACTGGCAGCACTGCACGAGCTAGATCTGCACTTTGGGACGAAGGTACGTGCTTCAGCACTACAACAATTACAGTAAATCAGACATGCGATGGGGGCGTACTTGGCCCGAAGTGACGCCCCGGGATTGTCGTGAGTGAAAGCCATCGGAGTACAACAAAGAAAAGAGCCAACGGTGATCGGATCGAAGGTAAGGATTACTTGCCATGGGGAGTCCATTATCGTGTTTCAATGCCTGGAACTCATCTCTTCTTGCATTATACCATCTCGCTTCGCACAGACCGACTCGCTGACCTCAGACAGAGCGGACTCGGACATCTGTGCACATCGTCAAGCTTTCAGCGATGATTCAGGCTGTTATTCTAACAATTGTCTTGGTTTCACTGGCACAACCATTACCGTTACAGGTGATGCATGTATGGGGGTAAGGGGAGGCGAGATGAAGGGAAGACTAATGGTGGTGGTGGTGGTGGGCGGGGACAAGAGAGAGCAGGGATCATTCGGCTGCATTGCAAGACGATGCTGTGGGGTTTGGAGGGGAAGAAGGTAGAGCGAGACGAGTATCGAGGGCTGTGAGAACTGATTGATATCATTATTGATGAGACAACACGAGAATGTACTATCTGTGCCGCGGGGAAACCAGGTGTACTTGTGTCCCTTGATCCTGTACTCCCACTATCCTGCTCTTGTCTGAGTGTCATGGACGGGTATACAGTCTACAAGAGAAAGTAGGTACCAGATATTGGTGAGTGCCTATAATGACCACCCATCGGACTTCCAGATCGCTCGAGAACAATTGAAATCAACAATAAACATGCAATATATTTGGTCTCCTTCGTCAAGCGGCGGTGACGAAGGGATGCTTCGGCGATGGCAAGCAGATAATGGAGATGAGGTTGGCGAAGCGATTCAAGTAGGTGACCCAATCTGGGCTTCTGCGCAGTCGCCAGACCGCAAATGGCTGGTGTGCGGACTCGGGGGTTCGAGGTCGAATGTAAGGGTGTGGGATACAGAGACTCACGAAAAGGTCCTGGACATCGATGGTCATGGCACAGACGTAGCGTCGTCAGTCAACGTTTCCTCCGACTTGACGAAATTCGCGACGGGCGGTGGCAAGCTGGCATTCATCTGGAGCATGGCCACAGGCGAACGGCTCCTCGGGCCGATAGAGCACGACTCGGATGGTCCCGTGCTGGCAGTGCGATTCTCTCCAGATGGTGACCGCCTCGCTACCGCCGTCCCAAAGTCGATCCGGGTCTTCAACAGCTGTTGGACATCCCGTGCCCATTTGTGCCGAACTTCTTATGCTCGCCAACCGCCTGGTCGGCCAACGGCCGTCAAATTTTCGCTGTCTCGTTCAATGAAGCCAAATGTTTCGATGCGTCTTCAGGATCCTTGCTCCGTAGATGGTCTGTTCCTGGTGATACATCATGCTTGCCATCTTCTATCGCTCTATCGCGCGAACAAAAGTTTATCGAAGTCGTCGCAAACAAGTCACTATCCCTTTGGGATGCCTCCACGCATCAGCAGATTGGCCCTGTTATCGAGCACAAAAGTAGGGTTTTCTCCATGGCGCTCTCCCCTGAAGGTGAGTACATTGTGACTAGCAAAGAAAACAGGACGATTACCTTGCGGAGCCTTCATGATATCCTTCCGGAGTCTTACTTTACACCACATGTAAGTGATTTGACTCGTGAAGACTGGCCAATCTGAAAGGTTGTGATCTACGCCTATAGCTTCCTTACAATCGTGGGTGTGCTCAGATATCGTTTGCTCTCTTGTTTTGATCCTTTCACTCTCGCAGCTCCCCAGTTGTCGCTCATGAATATTGATCATGATGCATTAGAATTCTGGGTGCAGGGCAACTTGACTCGCGTCGAAGAACTTTTCACAGAAAAAATCCAATATCCCTCGGATTCTTCTCACCACGCACATGCGCTCGCCTGCCGCGCTCTCATATGGTCACGTTTGAAACAATATAACCTGGCGATTGATGACGCGAAAAAGGTAACTTTCCATCATCTGTTTTCCCATCTCGTATCGACTATCACACGCCAGTCTATCGAAGTTCAGCGGTCCACAATTGGTCATGTCGCAATTGAAATAGCCCACGCTGGCAATGGGGAGCCTGATGCTGCCATACGTGTATTTGACCTCGCGTTTACTGATGGCCTCTCAGCCGAAAACAATCTCCTCTTGCTGATCAAGGTATGTGTCCATCATCCTCATCGATACTTGTACTGATATCTTGATTTATTCAGGCCGTCATTTTGTTTGAATGCGGCAAACACGACGAAGCTATTTCGCAGATGGAAGACTTGATCGATATCGTGGATGACAAGTCTGTGTGTGTCACTGTTCGGGTACGTAAATGCTGGGATTACTGGTTGGGTAACGTAATCATGTCACGTTCAGGCTCAAATGCACCTCTTACTTGGAGGTATGTCGCTGAGAAAAGGAGACCACGAACAAGCCGTGCAATTTCTCCGGTGCGCGCAGGAAGTCACCTCACTCAAAACAAGCCCTCAGCTGCTGGTAATCTCGCTTGTAAGTTAATCGTTTTCGGCTCCCCTCCAATCACCAATACTATTTGAAAGGTATTTGGATGGGACTTTGATGGCCTTGCTCCCGCAATCCAGCTGCATCTTCAACAATGTGTCAAGGCGTGTGAAGACATCGGCGATGCAGCACTGCAGTCCGAGAATCCAGAAGAAGCAATTTCACGATATTCTACTGTGTTGTCTTTGAATCCTTTGAATCCCGCGGGCCTCCTTGTTAAACGGAGTAAAGCCCGAGTAATGTTAACATTGTGGGATGACGCGTTGAAGGACGCAGATGAGGTGCGGCTTCCCCCCCCCCCCCCCCCCCTTGTTTTCCTGATGATTCTGAATGTCACCGACTCAGGCAATTGAGGCAGACATCAAGAGTCCATGGGGATACGAGAGAAGATATGCGGCACTGCATGCGTCGCAGCGCTATGACGATGCAGTTGACACGTTGAACCACATACTTTCCCTCATGGAAGAGTCTCTCGATCCAGACTCCTACTGTGAGCGTCACTACGGGGGAGACGCTGCGTTTGGACAGCTTCTGGAAGATATCATGGCTCGTTTGGGCGAAGCGACGGTGCTTGCCTGGACGGGTAAGCCTTCTTCATACAACAGCTGCCTTCTCGCTACCTTTACCATTTATCGCCAAGTATCACGCGCTTCCCCTATGATCGAAGATGCCGAAATGGAGCTGCGCGTTGCTGCGCTGAAAAGTTCCCTCTCTCCGACAGATGCAATGCTCATCCACGATCGAGCCACCCGGTTACCTCCAGCACGCTTCGCCCACCGCCGACTATACCTCCCATGCATCGTGTTCCCAGTCAAGAAGATTATTATGAAAGTTACTGGGAATGGTGGAGAGCAGTGCTACCATGCTCGGATAATAGGGATCGGCCATGTGGAATTCCAGATGTCGGACAGGCTCTCGTTGACGGAGGCGTGCAAGTTCGTTTTCGTCCACCCGTGGATCCGTGATTTGCGTGGTCCACATGACGAGCTCGGTCGGGGAAGTGCATCGGATAGTGACGAGTCTGAGTCTGATCCGGAGGCCGAGGTCCATTCTCCATCCGCAGCTTTTCTCTTGCAAGTCGTACCTACCACAGCGGATGACTATACACGGGCTCTCCAGTTCATTGTTCGTCTTCAACAGCCATTCCGTGCACTTTTGCTCCAGCGACAACCCCGTGGAGAGTACAGGCGAGTCGCTTCTGAGCACGAGATTGTTGTACCAGGGCTTGAACGCCAGATTCACTCCGCCAAGGATATCCGTACTGAAGTCTTGGAGATATTGTGATGCGTGTTATGCATGTTTCTATCACTTGTATTCAACTAGCTGACATTGCTCTTCTTTTGCTGTCTCGTCGTCTTTTCATTATCGCATCTCCTGAATCATCCAGCTCTCAAGATGTAGCTGCCTCACGATAGTCTATGTCCCTCGCTACTTCTCTATGCAGTATACCCACTCATCGCTATGACACAGTTCACGAAATGGTACCTATATATGTGTTTGTTACGATGTACAAGAATCAGATCGTCACGGTGCAACGCCTGATTTGTGGTAAACGTTGTCGTCACATCTCGGTTGTAACGCCGGAGGCTTAATATTACAATCTGACAAACATGTCTCCTTCCAAGCGCTGCACGTTGTGTTCTTCCTCTAGACTCACCGCTTAGAGACTGCGTCAAACATCTCACGATTACTGGCAGAACTGCACCAGCCGGGTACGTATATCTGATCCATTGTGACGAAGGTATGTACTTCAGCACTACCATGATGACAGTCAAGCAGATTTGCGCTCACGCTCCATTCATTTGTTGTCCTTCCAGGGGAGCACGTTCTCGTGGTCCCCCTTGGCCCAGTTAGCGCCAAGAACTCCCCATACCTCTATAGATCAAGGTTCTCCTTCACGCTTCAGCGTTCCATTTGGTATCCGCTATGCCTCCTCAATATTGCCAAAGCCCGCATCGAACGCATTGGGAAGAGGGTCAATGCGGTCTGCTTGGTTGAACGGCTTGCTGGAACTCTTTCTCCTGTTGGCATTCATAACATAACCGATTAGCAGCTCACCCGTCCGGTATTGAAATGTTCGTCAATTTGTAATTGTCAGACAGCACCACTTGCCCGATGATTGCGAGGTTGATAACAGATACAGGACGAGTCTGGCGGTGCATCGCATGTGTACAGGAGAACAAAAGGTGATACTATGTCGTCGTATCGCATCAGTACGTCTTAGGCTTCGAACGGTAGACCTGGGTCCGAAATCGAGGGTCGTCGGATGAAGGTGATGTATCCATACGGCGGATTTGACTAACTCACACTTGTGACTTCGATCTTTCTCGTTATCGTAAACAAGAGAAAACGGGAGAAAAAAGGTTTATAGAATTAGAATCCAAATCAAAGGCGGTATTGCGGGGTTGAGTGGCGATAATATAGGCCAAATGGTCGTTTGTCGAACAGAAAGGTTACGTTATGTGCTGTATGGCGTCCGGTGGAACAGGTGGAACAGGTCAAACACTACAACAGGCCCCCACAGCGGTGGCGAGGATCCTGGAATATGGCTGGTGTTCTAGCCGCAGCTAACTGTTCGGTGCCATAGTAGTCGTTCACTTCAGCTCTTCCGCCTCGTTTGCCTGGTGCTCTTCTTCACCAGCTGATTGAGTGTCATGGAATCGGAGTAATGTGGGGTGAAGGTATGATGAGACTCACAAGCACCGAGGGCTGTGGGAGCTGATCGGTATCATTATTGATAAGATAAGCATGAGCATATATTACCCGTGCCACGAGGAAGCAAGGTGTCTTACCCTGTACTCTCATTATACTGCTTGTAACCCGTGTCGTGAACGGGTATGCCGTCGATGAGAAAAGGTATGTACAGTCGTTGGCGAGCACCTGTGATGACCGCCCACTGACCCCCAGATTACCCAAAAATAATTGAAATCGATGCTCACGGTCATATAAACTCGGTCTGCTTTGTCGAGGATGGCAAGCGGGTGTTGAGTGGTGGTCGTGAACGGATGGTTCGGCAATGGCGAGTAGACGACGGGAAAGAGGTCAGCGAACCAATTCAAGCAGGGGATATAATCTTTGCTGCTGTGCCATCGCCGGATGGAAAATGGTTGGTGTGTGCCCTCGTGGATCCGATTGTAAGGGTGTGGGACACGCACACCCACAAAAAGGTCCTGGACATCGAAGATTGGCACACACAACAAGTAAACTCGGTCGCAATCTCCTCCGACTCGACGAAATTTGCTACGGGCGGGGTTGACACGCGCGTGTATATCTGGAGCATGACCACGGGCGAACGACTCGTTGGACCGCTGCAGCACGACAGTCACGTGGAGGCAGTCCGATTCTCTCCAAACGGCGACCGTCTCGCCACCACCGATTCCAAGTCGATCCGCATCTACGACAGCGACAGAGGCCAGCGACTGTTGACCATTCCATGCCGGTTCAAGCAATGGATAGCCTCGCCATTTGCCTGGTCAGCTGATGGTCGTCAACTTTTTGCAGTCTCGTTCAATCAAGCCAAGCGTTTCGACACATCATCAGGATCCTTACTCGGTACATGGTCCGTTCCTGGCGATGTATCGGACTCCCCTTCTTCTATCGCCCTATCACACAATCAGAAGTTCACTGTCATCGTCGCAAACAAGTCACTATCTTTTTGGGATGCCTCTACCCACAAGCAAATTGGCCCTGTTATCGAGCACAAAAGTACGGTTTACTCCATAGCGCTCTCCCCTGAAGGCGAGTACACTGCGACCGGCGAACGCAACGGGACGATTACCTTGCGGAGTCTTCGTGACATCTTTCCAGAATGGTACTTCCTACCAGATGTAAGTGATTCCACTCATGAAGACTGGCATATCTGAAAGGTTGGATCTACACCAATTGTTTCCTCGTATCGTGAGTGTACTCAAACATTGATTGCTCGCTTGTTCTGATCCTTTCACTCTCGCAGCGTTCCAGTTGCCGCTCATGAATATCGACCGTGACGCATTCGAACCGTGGATGCAAGGCGATTTGGCTCGCGTCGAACGACTCTTAACACAAAAAATCCTACGTCCCTCCGATTCTTCTCACCATGCACATGCACTCGCTCAGCGCGCTCTTGTACGCTCACGTTTGAATCAATACAATATGGCCATCAACGACGCTATCCAGGTAATCCTGTCATCTCTTCCTTATATTCTGTTGCTCAGCTTCACTCAAGTCTATCAAACTTCACCCAAGCATCGTTGCACATGTAGCGGAGATCATTTCTATCATCCAACAAAAGGATCGAGGCGTGACAATGCAAGCCTTTGACCTCGTGTTTGGTGATTACTTTCCAAACGAGGAAGACGGCAAGTTTCTCTGGCTAATCAAGGCATGTCATTTCAATGCCCAGTCGTCCTGTCGAGCAAACATTCTTTTCTCTTCAGGCCATTGTCTTGTTCATCTCCGGAGACCTTGCTACTGCAATATCACATGTGGAGGATCTCATCGCGACTGTGGATAACGATGCAATGTACTATCATCTTTGCGTGCGCGACCAGTGGATTGACGGTTCATGCTCATTACCTCTGATGTTACGCATAGGTCCTCGGAAACATGTATTTGAAGCAAGGAAACTATGTGCGTGCCATAGAGTCATTGGATCGTGCACGGAATATAGCCCCATCCCAATCAAGCCCTCACCTGATAACAATCTCACTTGTAAGCTGTTTTCTGTTCTGTCGCTCGAGTCTAGATTAATTTCCGGAAGATATTTGGATGGAATTTCGACGGACTCGAGATCACGATCCGGAAACGCTTGTTCGAAACCCTCTACTCTGCCGGACGCACACATGAGGCCGCCGAGGCTCGTCTGAAAATGATGAATACTATGGATAAAGAGGCTCGGATGAGCAATGCTCTCGTCGATTGGAATTCAGGTGATTTTTGACTGTCATATCCTGATTAGTGCAAGTAGAACTGAGGATGATGATCAGATTTCACGCAAGAATGTGTCAAGAAGTTCGAAACCCATGGCGACGAAGCTATGAATGCCAGGAAATACGATGATGCGATTTTACACTATACTGCTTCGTTGTCTTTCAATCCGCCTTGCCGCACTGGTCTCCTCGTTAAGCGAAGTAAGGCTCGAGCGCAGAAGAAGATGTGGGAAGGTGTTTTGGAAGACACAAACGAAGTATGTTTTCGTCTATCATACATTAGGTCATCCTGATGATGCGAACGATCCAGGTAATTCAGCTGGATACTTTGTATCTTTGGGGTTACGAAATGAAGCATGCAGCACTCCTTAGCTTAAAACAATATGATGAGGCTATCAACACATTCTCTGACATGCTCTCAGTGATCGAAAAGTCGCCTAACGAAGAGACTCGACGTGAGTGTGTATCCCCCTCAATACTGGCTGGAGGATTGATATCGCGTCACAGGGCTTCGTGAGAAATATGTCTCACCGTCACAGGTGGAGTCAGCTATCGACACCATCATCCATGGGATCTTCATGATATGTCCTCTCGTTCTCATCGATGTTGAGACGGGTCATCTATGTGATGGATCAGAACGAATGCGCCTATTCAAGTCTGGCATGGTATTCAAAGAACTGGTTTCGTCAATGACGAGGCAAGTAGACGAGGCGAGGATCCTACGCGAGGTCGCAAAATATTTCCAATATGTGACGTTGTCGCATGTATGGCAAGGGAAGGAACCCTCATTTCAGGATGTCGTCTCTGTCGAGACAATCCGGGACCTAGACACATCGGAGCTCAATAACAAGCTGCGCAAGTTCTGCGAGGTGGCCCACTATGAAGGTTATCGGTGGGCGTGGAGCGACACATGCTGCATAGATAAGACGATCAGCACAGTATTGAACGAGTCGCTCACGCTGATGTACATGTGGTACGAAGAATCAGCTGCGACGCTCATCTATCTCGCAAGCGTAGCATCTCCTTCATTACTCGGCGATCTCACGGATAGCATTTGGATGACAAGGGCTTGGACGCTTCAGGAACTGCTCGCCCCCAAGGTGGTCCGATTTTATGACCGGGACTGGAAGCCATACCTCAATGATCAACGTGTCAATCACAAAGAGTCCCCGGAGATTATGGGGGAGCTTGCGAGAGCTATCCAGGTCCCCCTTGAGACCATCACCACGTTCCATCCTGACAATCTCGGGGTCAGAGAGAAACTACGGCTAGCTTCGACTCGCAACGCCACCCGGGAGGAGGATGTTGCCTACTCTCTGATTGGTATATTCAAAAGTGATATCAAGCCTAATTATGGAGACAGAGAGAAGGCCCTCGGTCAACTCCTCGAGGAGATCGTCACTCGTTCTGGTGAAGTGACAGTCCTTGACTGGACTGGCAAGTCTTCGCCATATAACAGCTGCCTTCCAGTCACAGTTGCAGTTTATAGCCAAACGCCGCATGCTTCACCTGTCATCGAAGATGCTAAAATGGACGCGCAGGTTTTGGCATTACGAAGTTCACTGTCTCAAACGGACGCGATGCTCATCCATAACCAGATCACTCGTTTACCTCCAGCACGCTTCGCTAGCCGCCGGCTATACCTCCCTTGCATCATCTTCACAATCAAGAGGCTCAGTGGTCAAGATATGGAGAGTGGTCAAGAGAACCATTACCGAGCTCGCGTGTCAGGCATTGGCCAGGTGGAATTTAGGACATTGGACAGGTTCCCGTTTTCGGAGCCACGCAAGCTAGTTCTGGTGCATCCGTGGATTCGAGGTCTGCGTGACCCACTTGACGGGCTCGGGTGGGAAAGTGTATCGGATGACGAGTCCGACTCTGGTTCGAGCGCAGAGACCGAGTTTGTTTCCGCGCCGAGCTCGCCGTTGCATGCTGTACCCATTGCCAATATGGACGGCTATACTCGGGCGTTGCGGCTCATCGTTCGGTTACAACAACCATTCCACGCGCTGCTGCTGCAGCAACAGCCCAATGGAGAGTTCAAGCGAGTAGCGACCGAGCACGAGATCATTACGCCAGGACTCGACCGCCGGATCAACTTTACCAAGGATGTCCGTACCGAAGTCTTGGAGATATTGTGACGTGGGGGATAAATGCTTCTACCATTTGCGTTCGTCTAGTTTTCATCACGTTGTTGTCTTGCATTTTCGTTGTTGCGTCTCACTGCTCGATCGTATAGTTCTTGAAATGTGACTGCCTCATGACATTGTACCGCACACTGCAGCACTTACCCCCATCTCTACGATACCTTTCATGAACTGATAGCTATTCCACGCTATGATGTACGATTAGCTTGTACTTATGATGTTGACCTTGCTCAAAATGCGCAAACACTGTTGCACACAGGACCAGGCCGGAGAAGGAACAGAGGGAATGGCCCCGCGCACCACGGCACTCTACAGAGAGAAGGACAAGGACCGACTACGCTGGGCTACAGTACTAGGCCTAGCCCGGCAACACCCGCGGGGACCCCTGCCACCTGTGCTGCACTCTCCTATGGCACCAAGGGCTGTGGGAGCTGATCGGTATCATTATTGATAAGATGAGCATGAGCATACATTACCCGTGCCACGAGGAAGCAAGGTGTCACGGTCTTACCCTGTACTCCCACTATACTACTTGTAACCCGTGTCCGAGTCGTGGACGGGTATGCCGCCGACAAAAAAGGGTATGTACAGTCATTGGCGAGCACCTGTGATGACCACTCACCGACTCCCAGATCGCCCAAAAATAATTGAAATTGATGCTCACGATCATATAAACTCGGTCTGCTTTGCCGAGGATGGCAAGCGAGTGTTGAGTGGTGGTCGTGAACGGATGGTTCGGCAATGGCGAGTAGACGACGGGAAAGAGGTCAGCGAACCAATTCAAGCAGGGGATATAATCTTTGCTGCTGTGCCATCGCCGGATGGAAAATGGTTGGTGTGTGCCCTCTTGGATCCGATTGTAAGGGTGTGGGATGCGCACACCCACAAAAAGGTCCTGGACATCAAAGATTGGCACACAGAACAAGTAAACTCGGTCGCAATCTCCTCCGACTCGACGAAATTTGCTACGGGTGGGGTTGACACGCGCGTGTATATCTGGAGCATGACCACGGGCGAACGACTCGTTGGACCGCTGCAGCACGACAGTCACGTGGAGGCAGTCCGGTTCTCTCCAAACGGCGACCGTCTCGCCACCACCGATTCCAAGTCGATCCGCATCTACGACACCGATACAGGCGGACAACTGCTGACCATTCCCTGCCGGTTCAAGCAATGGATAGCCTCGCCGTTCGCCTGGTCAGCTGACGGTCGTCAACTTTTTGCAGTCTCGTTCAATCAAGCCAAGCGTTTCGACACCTCATCGGGATCCTTACTCGGTACATGGTCCGTTCCTGGCAATGCATCGGACTCCCCTTCTTCTATCGCCCTATCACATAATCAGAAGTTTACCGCCATCGTCGCAAACAGGTCGCTATCTTTTTGGGATGCCTCTACGCACAAGCAAATTGGTCCTGTGATCGAATACAAGATCGGAGTTGGATCCATGGCGCTGTCTTCCGACGACGACTACATTGTGACTGGCGAATGGACCGGGAAAATGACCTTGCGGAGCCTTCGTGATATCCTTCCGAGCTCATACCTTACAGTAGACGTGAGTAGTTCCACTCGTAAAGCGTGGCGAACCTGAAAGGTTGTGGCCTGCTCCTTTATTTCCTGTTATCGTGAGTGTATTTAAATATCAATTTCTCGCTTGCTCCGATCCTTTCACTCTTGCAGCGTCCCAGATGCCGCTCTTGAATATCAGTAGCGTGGCACTCGAATCATGGACACAGGGCGACTTGACTCGAGTCGAACAACTCTTGACAGACGAAATCCTACATCCCCCGAATCCTTTTCATCACGCACGCGCACTCGCTCACCGAGCTCTGGTACGGTGCCATTCAAAACATTACAGCAAAGCCATCGACGACGCCAAAAAGGTAACTTTGATCATTTGTCATCCGGTTTCGTGTTGACCATCACACACCAAAGTCTATCGAGGTTCAGCGATCCGTTATCGGTCACATCTCACTCGCAGTGGCCCACGTCGGCAATCGCGAGTATGACTCGGCCATGCGTGCCTTTGACCTTGTGTTTATTGAAGGTCTCTTGGCTGAAAACAATTTTCTCTTGCTGATCAAGGTGTGTCCATATGTCGTCCTCGTCGCCGCTTGTGCCGATATCTAGTTTCACTCAGGCCATCCTCTTGTTTGAGTGCGGAAAACATAACGATGCTATTTCACGCACAGATGATCTGATCGGTATTGTGCATGACAAATCACTCTATATATCTGTCCAGGTACGTAAAGTGTGGGATCACTAGTATGCAAGGTTGATCAGATCTTGTACAGGCTCAAATGCACCTCCTACTTGGAGACATGGCACTGAGGAAAGGAGATCATAAGCGAGCCCTGGAATTTCTCGGACGTGCACGGGAATCTTTCCCACTTCGAGAGAGTCCCCACCTCGTAGCAATCTCGCTCGTAAGCTATTCATTTTGACGTCCTGTTTAAGTGTACCAACACTATTTGAAAGATCTTTTCATGGAGCTTTAAAGACCTTGATTTTGCCATTCAGCAGCAGCTTCAAAAATATATCAAGCCTTTCGAAGACATAGGCGACGCAGCGATGCAGTCCAACGATCCTACAGAAGCAGTCGTACAATACTCCACTGCGTTATCCCTCAATCAGTCCAACCCCGCGGGTCTCCTTGTGAAGCGAAGCAAAGCCAGAGCAATGCTGACATTGTGGGACGATGCGTTGAAGGATGCCGATGAGGTATGCCTTTCTCTCCTTGATGTCTGACGTTTCCGAACTCCACCGATCTAGGCAGTCAAGGCAGACCCTCAGAGTCCATGGGGGTACGAGAGAAGGCATACAGCTCTACACGCTTTGCAGCGCTATGACGATGCGGTTGACGCGGTCAACCACATGCTTTCCCTCGTCGAGGAGTCTCTCGATCATGATACTCGTGGTAAGTGTCATGTTCGCAGCATAAAGACTATATGTCACAAATTGGGTCATACAGAACTAGGTGAGAAATATGTTTCGCCTGCCCGATCGGAGACGGGCATCAACAAAATCGTTCGCGACGTCTTCAAGATATGCCCGCTTGTCCTCATCGACGTCAAGAGTGGACGTCTGTGTGACGGACCACAGCGGATTGATACGTTCAAGTCTGAACCCCAGTTCAAGGAACTGGTTTCCTCTATGACACTGGAGCTGGACGATGGACGCATCTTGCGAGTGGTGGGGAAATATTTCCAATATGTGACGTTTCCGCACGTATGGGAAGGGAAGGAGCCTTCATACCAGGATGTCAATTTGGTCGGCTCGGTCTGGGAGCTTGAGTCATCTCCGCTCAACAACAAGTTGCGCAAATTTTGCGAAGTCGTTCGCGAGGACGGATACCGGTGGGCATGGTCGGACACCTGTTGCATCGATAAAACGATCAGCACGGTGTTGAACCAGTCACTCAAAATGATGTATAAATGGTATGAAGCATCCGCCGCCACACTTGTCTTTCTTGCGGATGTAGACTCTCTGTTGGCTATCGGCAGCCTCAACGACAGTATCTGGATGACGCGCGCATGGACCTCGCAGGAGCTTCTTGCACCCAAGGTGATCCGATTCTATGATTGCAATTGGAAGCCATATCTCGGCGACACCCGTGCCAATCATAAGGAGTCCCCCGAGATCATGCAGGAGCTCGCGAATGTCATCGGCCTTGCTCAAGAAACCATCACGGCTTTCAATCCCGACAATCTCAGTGTGCGAGAAAAACTGCGACTAGCCTCGACACGCAACGCGACAATAGAAGAAGATACCGCATACTCCCTGATCGGATCCTTCAAAAGCGACATCCGGCCAGACTACTGAGAAGGAGATGCAGCGTTAGGTCACCTGCTGGAGGAGATCGTGGCTCGTTCAGGCGAGGTGTCAGCGCTTGCCTGGACTGGCAAGTCTTCGCAATACAACAGCTGCCTTCCTGCCACCCTTGCCGTCTATGACCAAATGCCGCCTGCGTCACCCATCATTGAAGATACCGAAATGGACATGCGTGTTGTGGCATTAAAAAGTTCACTATCCCTGGCAGACGCGACGTTACAGCAGTTTTCATATTGCTAGGCCTAAGCACGAAAATTACACACATAGGCTGAGTCGGAATTTGAACCTGTGTAGAATTTGGACTAATACAATGATGCATGCACACATCTCCAAAGCAGAGAAGGAGATAGCCCTTTGAATGTCACTGCAATCTGGTCTCAATGACATGCAAATAGCTGAATATACAGGAATTCATCCCAGGACCATGAGGGGTCTCCGCAAGTGCTTTCGGGAAACGGGTGAGATTGTGAAGAAACCAGTTGTAAGTGGCCAACCCAGGCTTCTGAACTCGTTGGATGCCATGGTGGGTGCCCTCAATGCATGTCTTTGTATGTCTTATACTTTTGTACAGTTCATAGAAGATCCGGTCGCACGCCAACCTGACATTATGCTCCATGAGATTGTGGAATATCTGCGGCAGATTTGTCACATCAACACATCTCTAGCAACGATCATGAGGATGCTGCATAATTGCAGATATTCGAGGAAGAAGGTAGTTAGAGCAATATAAAATGGCTAGCTCTGATCAGTGACTTGGTGATGATTTTTGCAGACTCTTGGCAACTTTGGCAAGCCAAGGTTCAGAGTCCGCCTGTATGTGTATTTGGGACATGATGGCCTAGTAATATGAAAACCACTGTAATACATGACCAAATCACCTGTTTACCTCCCACATGCTTTACCAACCACCAGCTGCACCTCTCATGTGTCATCTTTGCTGTTAAAAGGCTCGGCGTACTATCATTGGACCAGTGTTGCAAAATGTGAACACCATTTGCAACTCACAGATATTTAACATCTAAATAAAATGAAAGAATACATAGAGTGATAAACAAGTGTACTAAAAGAAAGATAGAACAAAAAAATATACCAGAAATGATATGTTGAAGTTGCTGGAGTGATGCTGGTGCAAAAGGTGAAATCAACAGGGAGTTGCAAAATTTCCCATCCACATGTGAGTGGAGTGTCATGCTGTGTCACAGTGCTCAATCAATCTCCGACATGCTGGCTTAGTCAGCCAGCCTTTGCTCAAATGTTTTGCATGAGTCTGCCATACATTGCTGCTGTTACCGTTTGCAACTGAGACACACTCTGCCAAGTCTGCTCACCAGTGTCACCCACTGTGCACAATGGACTTCGGTAGTTGCATGGTCTCTCACAATGATTGCAATAACCTCACAAATGTGTTGAGCTGTTGGACAACAATGTAGAGCATGCCTAGCATTTTTTTGGATTTTTTTTTGCTTTGATCTATGTATTGCCCTGATGCTGGTAACTGAATATGCCTGATCATAAGGCATAAACAAGATGCCAGGAGATGAAGACACATTCACTCATTCAAAAAAAAAAATACAAGGAGACTAATATATTGTATCTTGACCTAGATCCACCAGCTTGAGCTGAAAAGTGTTGTGTTGAGTGTGTTATGCTTGGCCCGGGTAGAGTCGAGCGTAGACTCAAGGGGGTTGTCTGGGACTAAGGAGTACCAGTGTTCTTGACACTACGGTATGACTAGGACCTTCAGGCGAGGTATCTGCTCATGAAGAGCACACTCAGCATGAAGGATACGATGAGTCCGAAGAGGACGAGTCTTATCCCGGTCTTGGGAGATCGAGCATAGGAGTTATCTCAAAGGTATGATTGAGTAGCTCTAGCTTAGGAGATACAAGCGTGGAGACTACTGTTTACATACTCGAGCCATAGAAGGTTATGGAACTCTATGGAACAAGCGGGAGAACAAGGAAAGAAAAGAGACATGACTCGGGAAGCGTAGAGACTCGGAACGAGTCGAAACGAGTCATGTCCGCTGCGGATCTGTCGATCAGAAGCAGCTGTAGATCAAAGATTATCATGAAACGAAGACGCGGTCGGAATGACCTGAAGCGACAATGACAGCGGAGTCATTAGTTGGAAATGAAGAGTATGATGCAGTCCATGGGATAACTACCGACATGCCGCGAGGCAGGGGCCTGGGTAGTGCCAGGCAAGGCGGATAGCGATCCGCTGAGACTAAGCTAAGCTAAGAAAAGAAAAGAAATAAACGGGGCCAGGTCAAGTCGTAACATTACCCCCCTCTTACGCTCCTCAATGCCACTTGAGGATATCTAGAGGTCGATGTAGCCCCTGTTGGGGGAACCGGTGACGTTGGCATAAGCCGTGTCGTCCCACACGTCATTTGTAAAATTGAGCTCCAGCTCGTCCTGAATTCGGGATGCGAGTGGGCGAGGTCGCGGGCGGTGCGACCATCACGACGAGCGAGAGGAGCTAGAGGAATGGGATGATGATGAGGATGGGGTGGCGGGGCGGGGATGGCAATGGAGCGGGCACTGATTCTGAATATGCCTGGGGCGCATGCGGAGACAGAACGGGCACTTGTACTCTGGGCAGTCAATGCGCCAGTGTCCAAGGCGGTGGCAGTGGAAGTAGGATGCGTTGTAAAGGGGGTGGTCAGGGCTGAGGCTAATCTCACCTTTGTTCATGAGGTGGACCCTTTCGAGTCGATCGATAAGGTTTACTTTGCTGGGTGACAGCGGGGAGGACGATGCAGACGGCGTCGGAGCAGCAGGCTCGGCCGGCAAAGGGACCAAGATAGCTTCGACTGGGAGAGAGGGCCGAACGGGGGGAGGAGGGAGATTAGCCCTGGCAAGATCCTGGGAATAGCATTCGATGTCAGCGATGAAATCCAGCATATCGAGCTGGTGCATGGCCGATAGGAGGTACGAGCGAATGCGGCGGGCTACAAGACGGAGTTGTGTGGAGAAGAATTCTGACTAGGCATTGGCAGAAGTAAACGAGGCGATGGGGTCGAGATGAGAGACCTGTAAAAAGGCTAAATACAAAGATTCGAGAGGGGAGTCTACATCTAAGTGGGCCTGCATGGTAGCAGCCAGGTGGGAGTCATGGAGGCAGGTCTGCAGGAGACGTCCGGACTCGCATGACAGCGGGTCGGACCTGAGGGTGTAGGCGAAACGGGGTATGTTGATGGAAAGGATGGTCTTGGGTTGCTCTTCCTCGTCAAGGACAGAGGGCCACGGGAGAGGTGTGGTGTTCCACCCGGGGGTGGCTGAGTTACTGGGACAGTCGTCAGCGAGGACCATCGGAGGGTGAATGGTAGGAACGGTGAGTTCCCAAGCAAGAGGAGAGGATTCATCAACTCCCTTGAGTGGGGGAAGAGCGGAGTCGGTGAAGGACGATGCGGTGAGAGAAGACTCGGTGGACGGGGAGTAAGACATGTTGTGAAGTATACAAAGGTCGAAGGTCGTTAGAGCTCGGTTGGTGATTCTCACGTAGAGACCAGCGCGTAGAGTTCTAAGGAGGGAAGACCTTGGGGTGAAGCTTCTTATAGCTTTGGAGGACTGCTTGTGCGTGTTTAAACTCCCATTCGGGGAGCCAGGTGTCATCGGCGGCGGTGAAGCCATGCCAACGAACTAGGAATTGACGGTTGACAGCAGGGCCCCGGTGTCGTACAATCTTTTCAATTTCATACTGCTCTTCTCCATCGATAAGATCGGGCGGGGGTGATGGGAAGTTGGGGCCGTGCACGGAGTTCTCCTTATAGGGGGTGAGGAGCGAGGCATGGAAGACCAGATGTATTTTCCATGTCTTGGGGAGGCAGAGTTGATACGTGATCGGGGACAGTACCTTAGTGATGGTAAAGGGTCCTTCACATTTAGGGGCGAACTTCGGGTGAGTCATGACAGAATCTAGGAGAAGGCTAGGAAAAGGCAGGAGTTGCCCAATACTCAGCCGCTGCCTAAGATGGGCGAAAACGACTGAGGTACTAGTGAGTAGGGTAAGTGTATATATACTATGGGCAGAGGTACACTCGTATTATGTTACCAGCAATGAGTCTAAAAGAAGACTAGAAGATATGACAATGATGCTGTAAGCAGAGTCTAAAAGGTTAAGCGGATATGAAAGTCATACAACTGTAATGGTTCTGAAGGTTCCGCTCTTCCAAGTCGGAAAGAGCGCGGGAAAAAATCTCGGGACTGGTTCTGGAACAGTGTTCCTGGAACCTGGTGCTTCCGAGTCCGGAAGAGCGTGGGAAAGTTCCGGAAGTTGTTCCGGAACAGTGGAACTTGGAAGTGCTGAAACTGTCTGACTTTAAGGTTGGATATTGTCAAGTCAGGTTGCGTTTCAAGTTTCTGGCCTCGAGCCAGACTTGATCACCTTTCTCGAACGGGGTGAAGTTCTTCTTGTTCCGAGAGGCCATGACTTGCCTAGCTAGCTCGTGCGCAGCAAGGGCTTCTTGGTGGGCAGCGGTGAGTTCCTTGATGCGATCTTCCATGGCGGGAAGGTCCGTGAGTGGGAGGACGGTGGGGACCGGGGTAGGTTCATATCCCATCATTAGGTAAAACGGGGATTTACCGGTGACGGAATGAGGGCGGTGATTGTGAGCAAATTCGGCGTGGATCAGCTGATCTGCCCACGTGGTGGGGTTGTTCCCCGCAAAGATCCGCATGTAAGTCTCAAGTTCCTGATTGATCTGCTCAGTTTCCCCATCAGTCTGGGGGTGATACACGGTGAATAACGCAAGGGAACATCCGAGAAGCCTACCGAGTTCTTTTGCGAAGCGAGAAGCAAACTGGGGGCCTCGATCGGAGATAATCTTCTCATAGAGGCCGAATCTGGGGTAAACCTTCTTAAAATAGAGGACGGCGATGTCTTCTGCAGTGGCGGTTTTGGTGGTAGGGCAGAAAACAGCCCCCTTCAAAGATGCGAAGTCGGCCCAGACTATTACAGCTGTGAAACCGTTGGACTTGGGGAGATCCATGATCATATCACAGGAGATCTGTTGAAAGGGGCAGGTGGCAGTGGACTTGTTGGGCGTGAGCGGGGGGGTCGTGGGATGGGTGTTAACCTTGTGTTGCTGGCAAAGGGCACAGCCCTCGACATACTTGCGAATGTACTGGGCCAAACCAGGCCACCAGGACTCGCTCACAACGAGCTATCGAGTCTTAAGAAAACCGGGGTGACCGGCGGACTCATGGTCGTGACATCTTTGGAGGATGGACTTACACAGTCTGGCAACAGGGGGAATATAGACGTGACCTTGATAGGTCAGAACGCCTTCATGGAGCTGCCAGTTGCTAAGGTGGGAGTGAAAGGCAGTAGGAATGGAGCCATCGAAGGCTTGGAGTGTCTGAAGGAACAAGGGGTCATCTTTTGACATAGTTTTGATGTGGTCTTGGAGGGCAGAGTCAATGAGGCGGACAAAAATGGAGTCCAGAAGGAGGACAGTCTGGGTATTGTCCGGCGTGTGGGCGAGGAAGTCAGGATGCCGGGATAGGGCATCAGGACCGGCGAGGAGAGATCTGGGGACATGGATCATCTTATAGTCGAAGTCTGCGAGGTCTAGTAGCCAGCGGGCTTGGCGACGGTTGAGGTTCTGGGGGGCTCAGAAGTAAGTGAGGTTCTTGTGGTCGGTGAAGACCTGAACCGGAGTAGAGGAGCCATGTAGGAGGTGGCGCCAGGACTTCAAGGCGTGAATGATTGCGAGGAGTTTGTGGTCGTGAATGTCGTAGTTCTGTTCTGCTGGGGAGAATGATTGGGATAGATACGAGCAGGGGTGCCAGGCACCGTTTTCGTCAGTCTGCAAAAGGATGCCACCTGTGGCCATGCCAGAGGCGTCGGTTGCGATGGCGAACGGTGCAGCGGGGTTGGGAAGGCGAAGCACGGGTTTGGAAAGGAAGAGTTCCTTTAGATGGAGGAATGCGGCTTCCTGCGATGAGTCCCAGTGCCAGGGTTGGGTTTTCTTAGTGAGGTCTATGAGAGGGCGAGCAATGGTGGAGTAGTCCAGGATGAACTGCCTATAGTAGTTGGCAAATCCAAGAAAAGACCGGACTTCTTTGACTGAGGTTGGAGCGGGCTAGGAGGTGATTCCGTCAAGTTTGACGGGGTCCATGGCGAGCCTACCAGGGGAAAGGATCATGCCGAGATAGTCCACCTGTTCCGTGGCGAAGGAACACTTGGACAAGCGGAGGTGGAGGTCAAGCTCTTCCATCCATTGAAGGACTCTCTTAGTCCGTTTGGTATGGAGTTGGTCGTCTGGGGAAAAGATAAGGAGGTCATCCATATAGATGACGAGCCATCCTTCAGAGATCATGTCCTGGAACGAGTCGTTCATGAAACGTTGGAACGTGGCTGGGGAGTTGGTCATTCCGAAGAACATGACCATTGGTTTGAAGAGGCCTTTGTGGGTAAGGAAGGCGCCTTTCCATTGGTGTCCTTCTTTAATTCGGACGTTATTGTAGCCCCACCGGACGTCAAACTTGGTGAAGACCTTTGCGTCTTGCACCTTGTTGATGAGGTCATCGATCCAGGGTAAGGGGTACGCATCTCGGATAGTCTGGTCATTAAGCTTCCAGTAGTCCATGCAGGGTCGGAGCTTAGGGTTGCCATTGGGATCAAGTTCTTTCTTCTGGACGAAGAAGAAAGGGGATGCCTGGGGAGAATTCAAGGGGCGGATAGCACCGGACCGGAGATTCTCTTCTAGGAAGGCTTCAGTGGCATCACGTTCCTGCAGGGATAGTGGGTATAGCTTGCCAATCTTGGGTTCGAAGCCTTCCTTAAGGTTAATCTCATGGTCGTAAGTCCATTCCGGTGGGAGTTGTCCGATTGGTCATTCTTCGAACACCTTTCGGAATTGCTCATACTCTGCTGGGAGGGTGACCTCGGGTTTCTTGTTGAACTCCACTTGTGCAAGCTGCATAGTGGAGGTGATCTTGGCAATGACCAGAGAGCCTAAGGGGTAGAACCACAACCCACACCGTTGGATCTGGCCTATGCAATAGTGGTCATGAGCTCTCTGACAGAACTCACTCTCCGATTCCTCGTCGAGATATTCGTAGAGTCAGGCGTGGTCAACACAGTTGACCTTAACTTGGCGTGGGGGAGTCCAGTCGAAACTGGGTCTTTTGAATTGGTCACTGTATTCAGAGGTAGCGACATTATGTTCCTGGAAAAGAACCTTGGATTGATCGCAGGATTCAGGGATGTCGATCGTCTGTTTGAACCAGTCGATCTTTGGGTTGGTGGAGCGGAGCCAGGGGAGTCCGAGGATGACGTTCTCACTTCCACAGGACATGACGTGGAAGAGAACTTTCTGGGTGATCCCTCCGGTATTAGCGTAGAGGGTACAGGTGAATCAGATAGCTCCATGGGAGTTACTGGATTGGTCGACGTTCTGAACGGGGATGGGTTTCGGTAGTCGAGTGATGGGGAGTTTGTGCTTTCGCACGAAGTCCCAGTCGATGCAAGAAATGTCGGCACCACTGTCGATCAGGGCATGGGTGTCAATGGCTTTGAGGGTGTGCACGGGTACAATGAGCTGAACTGGGATTTGCATAGATTTGCGAGTCTCAGATACTAGTACATTGGCACATCTAGGAGGAGTCCGCGTTGACGGGATCCTCCGCTCTAAAAATCCTTTCGGGAGAAGGAAATCCTAGCTACTGACTCAGCTTCATCATCGTCCTCACAGTCAGCTAGCTCAGGAACGTCGTCCTTCTTCACCTTGCAAGTCTTCTTGGGGGTCTTGGACGAATCATAGGCCTTGCACTCCTTTGCCATGTGGCCAGTCTGGTGGCATCGGAGGCAACGGCCTTCCTTGAAACACTTCTGTCTTTTGGCTTCCGTGAGCTTGGGGGGAAGGCAGACCGCGTTGACGTCCATGGCATCGGGATCCTTGTCTTCCTTCTTGGAGTAGGTTGGTACGTACGAAGTACCGGGTTTCTTGTGTTGCTGGGCGATCCCTTGGGCTTGGTGGCGATGGGAATCGAAGAGAGCCGCCTTCTTGTACCAGTCGGCGACTTTAGTGGGGGGGTTCTCCATCTGGAGAACATCGAACATCAGATCTTCGGGTATACCCGCAGAGTAATAGGATACTAGGACCGAATCATCGGTTACTCCTGCGGCAGATACCTTGGATCTAAACTGGGCGGTGTAGTTAGCCAAAGAAGGGGAGAACTCGCCCTTCTTTCCTGGGATCATTCGCTTGGTGGCAAGCCAAGTGAGCGCATTGGTAACCGATTCTGAGTGGGAGAAAACTCCTTCGAATTTGGCAACGAAGTTGGACCACTTCCCGAGAGAGAAGCCTCCGCCTGAGACCTTGGTTTCTCTGAAGGTATCAGCCCATGTAGATGCCGTACCTTTCTTCATGAAAGAGAGTGCATAGGTGATTCGCCTAGCATCGTTGTTGTAAATTTCTGTGTTGATGGATAGGTACAGTTGTACCGAGCGTAGCCAAGGTTTCGCTTTCGTGAGGTTTCCATCGAAGTCTTTGGGGACTCCGAGACGGATTTCCGTGGGCTTGGTTCCCATAGTGGGAGTCTGGGGCTGGGGAGCGGGTGGTGCCGTGGCTGGGAAAATACGACCGCTTTGGGCGATCGGTGTTGGTGACGGTGGGGTGGGGCTGCGAGGGATGACTGCTCCTGCTGAAAGCTGGTGAGACAGTAGTTTAGAGAGTTCTTGTGATTCTGCTTCCACGGATGGGATCATAGCTCGAGGTCAAGGTCGGGGTTATCAGAGCCTTCAGTGGAGACTTCTGAGTCCGATGATTCTGAGGATTCAGCGGCTTGCTGTTCTGTGGCTCTCCACGAGGTGGAGATTGGTGGCGGTCGGGCTGAGGAGGAGGGCCTACTCGATGGTAGCCGCGATGTGGTAAGCTAGAGCTTTTGTTACGCTTGGCCCAGGTAGGGTCGAGCATAGACTCAAGGGGGTTGTCTGGGACTAAGGAGTACCAGCGTTCTTGACGCTACAGTACAACTAGGACCTTTGGGCGAGGTATCTGCTCACGAAGAGCACGCTCAGCATGAAGGATACGATGAGTCTGAAGAGGACGAGTCTTATCCCGGTCTTGGGAGATCGAGCATAGGAGTTATCTCAAAGGTATGATTGAGTAGCTCTAGCTTAGGAGATACAAGCGTGGAGACTACTGTTTATATACTCAAGCCATAGAAGGTTATGGAACTCTATGGAATGAGCGGGAGAACAAGGAAAGAAAAGAGACATGACTCGGGAAGCGTAGAGACTCGGAACGAGTCGAAACGAGTCATGTCTGCTGCGGATCTGTCGATCAGAAGCAGCTGTAGATCAAAGATTATCATGAAATGAAGACACGGTCGGAACGACCCGAAGCGACAATGACAGCGGAGTCATTAGTTGGAAATGAAGAGTATGATGCAGTCCATGGGATAACTACCGACATGCCGCGAGGCAGGGGCCTGGGTAGTGCCAGGCAAGGTGGATAGCGATCCGCTGAGACTAAGCTAAGCTAAGAAAAGAAAAGAAATAAACGGGGCCAGGTCAAGTCATAACAGAGTGAGCCAGACATGGTTTTGCAACTCCCTGTCATTTTGCAACACCGGTCCAATGATAGTACAAGATATCAGGAGTGGTCAAGAAAACTGTTACCGAGCTCGCGTATCAAGGATTGGCCTTGTGGAATTCCAGACGTCGGACAAGCTCTCATTGACTGAGCCACGCAAACTCATTTTGGTGCATCCATGGATCCACAGTTTATGCAATCCACTTGAAGGGTTCACTTGGGGAAATGTGTCAGATGAGGAGTCCGAACCTGATTCAGTGGCTGAGACTGAGTATGATTCCATGCCTTCTTTGCCCTTGCATGCCATACCTGCCATCACGATGGATGACTATACATGGGCATTGCGGCTCGTCGTCCATCTACAACAGCTGTTCCATGTGTTGTTGCTCCAGCAACAACCTAACAGAGAGTTCAGGCGAGTCATGGCCAAGCATGAGATTGTTGTACCAGGACTCGATCGCTGGATCAATTTTGCCAAGGATATCTGTGCTGAAACCATGGAGATATTGTGAGGTGAGGGTATGGTTTTATTAGTTGTGTTCATTCAGCCCATGTTGTCATTTTTCTGTTTCACTGTCATTTCACTGTCGCATTCTTCTCAGGCTCCTGAAGCATGTACTTCCCAAAGTCTTATCCTGCACTGCTTCGCTACCTAGTATACTGCCCCTCACTTGAAGGAGATTTGTATCGAATTTGTGGAGACATTGTGATGCGTCTTGAGGGGTAGAGTTCCATCACTTGTACTTAACTAGTAGATGTTGCTTTCGCTCTGTTTTCTTGTCATCTTTTTACCATCGCCTCTCCCAAATCATGCAATTCTCGACATTGGCAAGTCTGACAGGTCAAAGGGTATTCCCCTTGTTCCTTTGCATGATTGCATTGTGAGTGAGTGCATTCAGACATTGACTGCTCTCTGGTTTTGATTATTTGACTCTCGAAGTGTCAAAGTTTCCATTCATGAATATCGGTTCTGCTGCATCCGAAGCTTGGATACAAGCCAGCTTAGCCCACATCAAATGATGTCTCAGAGGAAATTCTACATCCATTGGACTCTTCTCACCATGCGCACACTCTCACTCACTGCACTCAAAATAGTACAAGTTAAATATGGCAATCAACCATGAGAAAAAAATAGCTTTCTACCATTTGTCGCTCTATCCCATGTTGAATATGGCACGCAAAGTGCTGAACACATTGGTCATACAGTATGAATGCAGTGACCAGTGGTTTGATACTGCACTGATAGGTGGTATCTTCTGTTGATGAGGCACCGCACCCAAAACCTGTCGAGGATGTAACTGTATCATGAAACTTCCTGGTGAACAGTTGGTGTGCCCAAAGTTTCTTCTTCTGTTGCCACTCTGTCGAATGTGTGGGCTGCATCTTACCTCCATAGTGCCTCAGAAACAAGAGTGTTCCTCAGTGGTTGTGACAGTGCAGGGTGTTGCTGAAAAATGTGTTGTCACAAAAAAAAAACATTTAAAGGGTTGTTCAGGGAACACTCAGATGCCCTTGTCCATTGATGGTCACCACTGGTGTCCCATTCATTGGTGTTCATTTCTGTCCAGCCCCTCTTTCTCTTGGTGGTTCTTGTCAATCGATCTTGGATCTGGGGATGAGGCTCTGTGGCTGATAATAAGCTACTAGTACTTTGAGCCTTTTTTGGAAAGTCCGTTTCAGACAAGTGGCGAGTGATGTCATGCACTCCTCTTCACTCCTTCACTCCCTCAACATTCTTTTCTGACTATTAAGATCCTCCCCACAGGCATATCCTTGTGCACTCTTTCTGATAATCAACTGGTATGAGCATTGGCTCCCATTTTCATCACTGTCCTTGTCGGACTCAGCCTGAGCTTGCTCACCAAACATGGATGCGAACGACACTAGTGAGATCACTGATGTTCACATCAAGCCTCATCCTGCCGTCCTCCCTACACATTATAAAATGAATCATTCCCCAAACCCATGAAAACTAATGGACTTGCTATGACACTTAACAATATCTCTTGCAAGCTGCACTACCACATGTTTGGTACTGCTCAGGTCCTGCTTCCGCGCTGCACCCTAAATCCTATGTGAGTACACATCCCATAAAGATGCATAGACACTCTCTTCATACTTTGTGAGACAACATGAATCTCCCACGAAACAGGCTCTCAGGTCTGGCACCACAGCAATGAGAGATCTGCCCTCTTTCTGACCAATCATACGTGTTTCACCAAAAATGTTCCTGTCAGTATCGTGAATCCCTGCAAGAAACGAATTGGAATGAACTCATCATTTCACATGGGAAGTACATAATTGGCCAAGGGTGGTGAAAGCACTGTGAAGACATGCATATCCGGAACTGTGATGAGGACCTTGCAATTTTGGGCTTGTGATATAAATGGCCTGGAAACTCCCTGCATATTGTGCCGCCCTGTTGTCGATTCCTTTTGCCAAGAACAAACGGGCAACCTATGAACATTCAGGTCCTCACTGAACCATGCATCTGTTTTAGCAGTGACTTTGGAACGAGCACTTTGATGGTGAACAATGGATACCAGAGTATGCATTCAGATGCAATGCTTTTGCACCTGGGTAATTGAGTCCTTTCTACTGACTAACCTCCTTAGGTAAGAAGACAGTCATTCCTTTCCGCAGCCTCTCACACTGCATGACATTTCCTATAATGATCTTTTCTGTTGCATAAACATTTTACTATGTGCAGCTGAGGATATACAACTCAACACAATGAGCACAATGAGTATCCATTTCTGCTTTTCACCTAAATTTGCTAGGACAAGTTAACCGATGGTATACATGTCTGGATGAAAGAGAATAGTGGCCTTTCCTCGCTTGTGTCTTCAAGTTTCTTGGTGCAGGTGCAACCATTTGGATAGTAAAGACATGCTAGGTATGCTCTCGTGTGTATTTCCTGTTTCATTTCATAGCATCAAGGTTGTGACCAGGCACCACTGACACCATCGGTCTCTTGGCTGGCCCATAACCATGTTTGTGATGAACCTCCAGTGCAGAGGTTCCTAATGGCCATTTGCTGAATAGAAAGGTTGCATTCTTTCTCGCATGAAAAACTATTGGTCGAGTGTCATGCTCTCCAACTGAGATGGAGATAAACTAAAATGGGACTCACCAGCACCAAGGACTGCAAGAGCTGACCGATATCATTGTTGATAAGATAGCAAGAGGATATATTATCTGTGCTGTGAGGAAGTGGAGCATACTCATGCCCCTTAACCCTACACTCCTACTATTGTGCCCATACCTGTGTGTCATGGACAGGTATGCAGCTGAGGGAAGAAGGTATGTAACCATCAAAACCCTACCTTACCTTTTCACCAATGAGGACAACCATCATTGATCATCTCCAAGGCCTATGATCTCATGAGCTATGTGACATTTATTGCGATGCCTTTGCCTCATAGGTACATACAACAACTCTAGCTCTCATACTAATTCTTGACCACTGGTGAAAAAGCTGTTTTCTCAGTGAGTACCTTCTGCCATCTTCCATCTTGGGAGCGGGTGCACCACCAACCATAGGCTCTACTCTTGTTGCCCATGTCCTTGAGTCACCAAATATCAACCACACACAATGTCAGTGATATCAACACGACCTTGCCACACACCCCTTTTTTTTTCTCCCATGATGATACCATTTGAATGGATAAGAAACATACCACAACCATATCGAGAGAGTCATGGATACAGCATCAGACATCAAGGAGTTGCCCAGGCAGAGGTGATTTTAGCGCTTAAAACTGACCTTGACCTGCTTTGACATGTGTTTTCCCAGGTTCATAACTCTAATTCTGTGCTTGTCTTGGTGAGAATAACTGGAAGGGGAATTGGTTATCACGTCTTTCTCCACCAGAAATGCTGACCGAATGACAGCAGAATTCACATACCTGCATCAATACTTCATCGGCATGGAGACCCTGGTTCCCATTGGCAACGAGCTATGCCTTTTCGAACATCATATCTACAAGTCAGGTTAGCTGAGTCCTAGAACTCGCCCGTAGAGCTCCTCTGGATGGACTAAAAAGGAATGGTAGTTTTCAGCTGTTTGGGGGGACCTGTCAATCTGAGACACAAGAACCAGAACTTCCCCCTCCCGTCAGTGTTACCTGAGTAGACTGCTCTGCAGATGAGCCAACGTGGTTAACAGTCTCTAGAAGGTACCAATGTCTGACTAAATTCTTCAATATCGACCCAAGGCAAAACTTGAAGTTCTCTCTTGAGACTATATGGGTTGACCCATGTCAAATTTAGTCCTACTGTTACGTGTAGTGTACAAACGAAGTATGACTGGGATAACTCTAAAGTCTTCAGAGGGATCTGCTCATGGAGAGCACGCTCGATGAAGAGATAACTTTAGAGTGGATGCGGTTTGTCTCAAGGACCAAGGGTGACCCAAAAGCTTACGCTATTATTGCGCAGATTCGGAATAGGTTTTACAGGAATGAGATCGCTACTTTAAATAGGCCAGGGAGACTGCGCACGGACCAAGGGACGAAAAGGGAAGTATGAGGACACAAATCGCTATAAGAGAAGCGATGGAGGAGAGATGAGTCCAAGATATAGAGAGCTATTCAATAAGAGAGATCATAGAATGAGAGATGAGTAGGGCTAGTTATCATCAAGAAGTGTAGGTAACGAGAAGAGAGATTGCCCCTCCATGTACGTAAAGAAGAGGAAAGGGATAACAGAAAGATAGAGCGATAAAGGAAGAAAATTGTAACATTACCCCCTCTGTACAATTGAACCCCAGGTTCAATTACTAATCCTCGACTTGTCCATCGGTTAGACTGGAGGGAGTGAGGGACCCCCATATATTGCCAGCTGTTGTGAGGGGGATAGACGATCAAATGGACACTCATCTGTGATGTGACCCGGTTGGCGACAAACTCCACAGTTTCTATGGGGGCAAAAGCGGGCTGCATGTCCCCAGTTATGACAGTAACTGCATTGGTTCCGCAAACAAGAAGTAGAGGGGTGACCTGGAGCGGAGGTTCTGCAGGTGGGGCATTGGTAGTTCGTGCAGTCCTCAAGGTAGTGACCCATCGTATTGCAATAGAAGCACCGAGTTGCGGGAGTGGCAGGTGGGCGAGCCAGGGCTGGGGCTCTTGGAAGGGCACGAAAAGGAGAGGATAGGGATTGTCATCCGTTGGGTAGGTTGATATAACGGGGAGCATCGCGTGGGATAGGAATAGTGCTTTCCTCAGAGGAGGAGGAGAGAGCGTCTTCTTCATCTTCAGAGGCGACCGCAGTGGGAGTGGTAGGGGGGGAGGAGAGTCAAGAGGCTAATGAGGAGGGGGTGTTGATAGGAAGAGGGGGAGGTGATGGGTTACGAGAAGGAGAGATGGAATTCAGTAAGTACGCGTCCCTTTGGTCTTCAGGCAAGAGAAGAAATATGTTGTAGAAAGTGGGAAAGATGTGAACAGGGGCGATGGCTTCGACAAAAACTCCAAAGCCATGGAGGTGTAGGATGGTTAATATATGAGTAGGGAGTTCTCCCAGGACTAGATGAAGAGGTCCATCATGGTGAGTCCGTTCTAATCGTTGAGCGCGGAGTACTCCATGGAACAGACGAACGAGGTTCTGGCTGATTTCGTCTAGTTGATATAAAGGGTCATTTTCGATGAGGAGGGTCAGAGTAGGGTTTTCAAGGACCGAGGCATAGAGGAGGAGTGCATGGTAGGTTGGTAGTAGGGAGGGTTTGACCGATCGGTTGCAGAGGGGGGAAGAGTCCATCAGGGGTGGGGGAGTAGACATGATCAAAATGGGGTGGAGAGGAAGTGGAGGTGAGGACGACGGCGATGTTCTGAAAGGAAGTAGGCTACGATGATAGCCCAGATTACTATGAGGAGAGTGGCGAAGAGTATATACGGGATGTTGTGAGGGGGAGGGCAAAGTTGAAATGGCATTCGCTACTTGGAGGGAAGTATTTGGGTGAGGAATAGGGCGAGAAACCAAAGGATGATGAAGAGGAAGAGTAAGATAATGGGTAAGATTTCGTTGTAGAACTGCATGTAGATGGGATACACCTTGCTCTGGGAGGAATCTGCTCATGAGAGGAGGTGTGGGGAGTTAGAGGCGATGGAGAAACTTGTATCTAGAGAGGATTTTATTGGCATGACGGAGATTGGATTCGGGTTCCCAGGTGTTTTCTGAAGAAGGGTATCCCTTCCAGGCGGTCAGGTACTTCCGTCTGTTGCTAGGGCCCTTATGGGCGATGATGGCTTCCACTTCATATTCCTCTTCTTGGTTAATGAGGTCCAGGGGTGGGGATTGGAAGGCTGGACTGTGTGCCTCAGTCATGCAGTAGGGAGACAAGAGGGAAGCGTGGAAGGTGTTATGGATCTTCCAAGTGGAGGGAAGGCAGAATTCATATACTAAAGGGGAGAGTATCTTGGAGATCTCGAAGGGGCCCAAGCATTTGGGAGCTAATTTCTTAGAGGGATACCTTAGTCTAAGGTGGGTGGTTTCTAACCATACCTTATCTCCGACTTTCCATGAAGGAAGTGTCCCTGGTCTTCTAGAGGCTAGGGTTCTTTGAGCGGATTGGTGGGCAGCAAGGGCTTCTTTCCTGGCAAAATCCAGGGATTCAAGACGATTTTCTAAGGCAGGGAGGAAGGTCTTTCCTAAGGGGGGGTAGGCACGAGGTTCATAGCCATAGAGTAAAGCGAACGGGGATTTCTTGGTGGTGGAGTGGGGGGCTGAGTTGTGGTGGAATTCAGCGGCGGTAAGATAAGAGGACCAGGTCGTGGGATTGTTGGAGCAGAAGATGTGGAGGTAGGTTTCAAGTTCTTGATTGGTTCGTTCGGTTTGTCCATCAGTCTGGGGGTGGTAAGCGGTGGATAGTTTGACGTCATATTTAAGGATTCTGGCTAGTTCTCTGGCGAAGGCGGAGGCGAATTGGGGACCTCTATCAGAGACGAGAGAGTCATGGAGGCCAAAGCGTTTGAATACATTGTCAAAAAATAGTTGGGCAACACCAGCCGCATCGACTGTCTTGTTGCAAGGTATGAGAATTACCCCCTTGCTAAGGTAGTTGACCACGACTAGCACAGAATTGAATCCATCAGAGGGAGGTAAATCTGTAATGAGATCAACAGACAGGTGTTTGAATGGAAGAGAGGAAGCGGCGGGGATAGGACAGAGAGGGGGGTGAGTGGGATGGGTGTTGGTCTTGTTCTGTTGGCATACCGCGCACCCATCTACATAGCTTTTGACGAAGGAGGAGAGACCTGGCCACCAGAAGTCGCGTTCGAGGATGTGTTTGATGCGAAAGATTCCCATATGGCCCGAGAGAGGGGAGGAATGGATGGAGGCAAGGAGGGGGGAACGAGCAGAGGGTGGGACATAGAGGCGCCCCTTGAAATAGAGGTGGCCATTGTTGAAGGTCCAGTCGTTGAGTGAAGCACGGGTGAAAAGAGGGGAACCCTCATCGAGGGCGGCAAGGGCTTTGAGAACGAAGGGGTCAGAGGATGAGGAGTTACAAATGTGACGAGCAAGGGTGAGGTCGAGTGCCTGGACGACAATTGGCTCGGGTAGGATGGAGGCATGGAGGTTGTCGTCGCTGGTGTCCACAGAGTCTCTTCGAGAAAGGGCATCAGCTGGTCCCATCTTAGATCCTGGGGTGACGACCCAGTTAATGTAAAAGTCCTGGAGGAAGAGGGACCAGTGGGCTTGACGGCGGGAGAGTTTGCGAGGATCGCGGATGTAGGAGAGGTTCTTGTGGTTGGTTATAATGTCGACTGGGTGAGGAGTTCCCTGAAGGTAGTGTTTCCATTCGGAGAGGGCAAGGATAACAGCTAGAAGTTCTCGATCATAGATATCGTAGTTTCGCTCAGTGGAGGAAAAGGTTTTTGAAAAGTAGGCGCAGGGGTGAAGATCGCTGTTGGTGTCTCGCTGCATCAAGACTGCCCCTGCTGCAAGGAGAGAAGCATCCGTCATGATGGAGAAAGGTTTGGTGACATCCGGGATGAAGAGGACCGGGGCTGAGGAAAACAGGGATTTCAGAAAGTTGAATGATTTGTCTTGGAGTGGTCCCCAAACCCAGGGTTGGTCCTTACGGGTGAGGAAGGTGAGGGGAGTGACAATGTTGGAGTAATTTGGGATGAACTTCCGGTAGAAGTTAGCGAATCCGAGGAAGGAGCGGACTCCTTTGACCGAAGTGGGTGGCTTCCAATCTGCTAAGGTGGATAGTTTGGAAGGATCCATTCGCACTTGACCCTGTCCGATGATGAGCCCTAGATATTCTATAGTAGGGTGATCGAAGGAACATTTGGTTATTTTCAGTGATAGGTGATGTTCCCTTAAACGAGAGAGGACTCTTCTAGTGCGTTCGTGGTGGAGGGTAAGAGATCCTTTGGTGTGAATCCCCATGTCATCCATATAGATCTTGAGCCATCCTTCCACGATCATGTCGGCGAAGATGTGGTTCATGAATGCTTGAAAAGTGGCAGGAGCATTGCAGAATCCGAAGAACATGATGGTGGGTTCGAAGAGGCCAAAGGGGGTGATGAAGGTGGCCTTCCATTGATCATTTTCCTTGATGAGGATGTTGTTGTATCCCCAGCGAACATCGAACTTGGTAAAGAGATCTGCATCCTTCATATCATCGATGAGCTCAGGGATTAAGGGGAGTGGATAGGCATTGCGAACCATATGGCTGTTAAGCCATTGGTAGTCCTGACAGGGGCGGAGATCTTTCTTTGGGTCGGACTTCCCATCAGATTTCTTTGGGATGAAGAAGAAGGGGGAGGCTTGGGGGGATTTAGAAGGGATAATGCGGCCAGTTTTCAAGTGCTCGTCAATAAAGTCCTTACAGGCCTCCTTTTCTAGCAGGTTGAGTGGGTAGACCTTGGCGATCTTTGGGATGAAGGTGTCCTTGAGCTCTATAGTATG
>JBBPSV010000115.1:0-31925 GCA_038093795.1 Retiboletus fuscus
GTCATACCACATTTCGGCGAAGGAGGCTCCTCTTCCTTCGCTCATCTTGTTGAGGGTCGTCATGATCTTTCCCTCATCAGTGGAGTACAGGGTGGGGTTCAGAGCGAAGTAGGCCTTCATAGCCTTGATCCATCTAGAGGCATCTGTGGATTTTCCAGAGAAGTCGGTGGGGAGGGCAGCTTTTAACTCGATGTCTTTGGCCATGGTAAGTGGGGTAGAGATAGATGTGGTGACTTGGGTTGTTGCAATGGTTTGGGTGGTGGTGGTCAAGGGGTTAATTCCGGGAGTGGTGCGTTGTTGTCTGGGTTTTGAGGATCTCTGGGGGAGTTCAATGGTCTGGTATGGGTTGTGGAAAGGAGGGATTGAAGTGCTCATTTCCTCACTTGGGTCGACCTCAATATCGAAGGTCTCTGGGTCAAGTGGTTTCTGTGATGAGCTTGTGGTGACTGTGGGGGAGTCCTTCACCTAGAGAGGTGGGACTGGAGGAGATTCAGAATCTTTTGTTACACATAGCGTACAAACGAAGTATGACTGGGACAGCTCTAAAGTCTTCAGAGGGATCTGCTCACGGAGAGCACGCTCAATGAAGAGATATCTTTAGAGTGGACACGGTTTGTCTCAAGGACCAAGGGTGACCCAAAAGCTCACGCTAATATTGCGCAGATTCTGAATAGGTTTTACAGGAATGAGATTGCTACTTAAATAGGCTAGGGGAACTGTGCACGGACCAGGGGACGAAAAGGGAAAGATTGGGGACACTAATCGCTATGAGAGAAGCGATGGAGGAGGGATAAGTCCGAGACGTAGAGAGCTATTCAACAAGAGAGATCATAGAATGTGAGATGAGTGGGACCGGTTATCATCAAGAAGTAAAAGTAACGGGAAGAGCGATTGCCTCTCCATGTGCGTAAAGAAGAGGAGAGAGACAGAAGAAAGATAGAACGATGAAGGAAGAAAATTGTAACACCTAGCCCCATGGCAAAGTGTAACAGGATCCCTCCACATGTACCCACTGGTTATCATGTGAAATCAAAGTGCTGCTTTTTTTTCTACTTGAGAAAAAAGCAGAATTGAGTGATAATAATTTCAAGCAAAAAACATTGTAGAAACAACAGAAAGTTTGAGTGTAACTTTCCTATATGTGAAGGGTACATTTGTTCATTCCTATAAGGAGGTCTGAGGGCAGAGGTGGAATGCCAGATAGGAGTGGTCCATAGAGAAGGTGGTCCAAAGATGGTCCAGACCAGGAAAGAGTAGTCCAAGGGTACGAGCAATAGTCTGGACTCGTTAGTCTGAGATAAAAGGTAGTCGGCAATAGTGAAGATGATGGAGACATGTGGATGAGTGGATGTGCAATGTGGAAAATACATGCGAGGAAACCAAAAAGATCCTCCTGAAAGAAGAAGAAGATTTCAAATTGGATGTACAAGACTTTATAGTCTGGGCATATCCTGGACTGTGAAGGATCAACTAAACGACAAGTACAAACCCTAAAAAATGGAAGGAATATGAAATGATGCATAGCGATGATGATGACATATGTCCAAGACTGAAAAAGGGTATATTGAAAGTACTACAAAGTGATAAGGCAAAACCAACACAGACTGGACTAAGACAACATGGGCTGGATTGACACAGAAGGACTGGATTGACTTTGGACTGGCATGGATGGACTGGATAGACCTTGGATATGTTTCTATACAAGAACAGAGATCCTTGGATCTCTACAACATTCAGAGAAGCTGCAGGATATCTAAATGCAAATTTTTGTGATATGCAAGGGCCACCCAAGACAGCATCAAGTTGCTCAAGGAAATGGAGCAATGTGAGTATTTTTTCACTGATGCTTGAGTACACACTAATCACTTGTTCAGTTAAAGGATACATATCACACTGTCTTGAAGCTCAAGCAAGCTTTGGGCTTTTACTTCAGTGTGTTAAAACTGGGTCAATTCTGAGGCTATCTCCAAAACGTTGGAGATTGAGCTTGGACGTGGGGCTTCAGCTTCACCATATATGGTGTGCCCTTGCAGAGTTCAGCCCCTGATTTCGGAGGTTGGAGGTTGGAGGTTCAGAGGTGTTGAGCTTGATGTTGTAAACAACAACAAGACTACGACTAGTAGTCAGATAGGGGAGAGTCTTCAAGATTCAAGAGATCAGAGGATTTGGAGTTAGGAATATGTTGATATTTGAACTAGAGAAAGTACATGATTCAGAGAGGGTTTATATACTAGGTTTGGAGGTGCATTAGTAACAACTAAGTAATGGTTTGTAAGTAGAATGAAACTGGGTACAAGAATGCCAAAGCAGTGTTTGGATGAAAGAAAGCTGGAGCAGTACTACTAAGCAGGAGCATAGGATCAGATGTAGGTAAGTAGTGAGATATGAAAGATCAAGATTGGATGTCCAAGAGGTTGGGGGTCCAAGCCAAGTGAGAGAGTATCTGTTATGACTTGACCTGCTTACAATTATTTCTTTCCTTTCTTTTACTTAGCTTAGTCTTGATGGACTCTTGTCTGTCTCATCTGGCCTTACCCAGACAGCTCTCACAATATGTAGGCCATCATTCCATGGACTGCCTATTTCATATCCAACTACTGACCCTGCTGTCATTCGTTGCTTCAGGTTGTTCCAACCATCTATTGATTCATGATAATCTTTGATTGACAGCTGCTTCTGATTGACAGATATACACCAGATATGACTCAAACTTACTCATTCCAATCTGTTCCCTTTCTCCTGAGTCATATCTCCTTTATTCCTGTTCTTTCTGCATTCCATAGAGTCCTCTGACCTTCTATGGCCTGTGTATATAAACCGTAGTCCTAGCCTTTGTATTCCCTAAGCTAGAGCTACTCAATTCACCCTTTGAGATAACTCCTATGCTTGATCTCCTACTCCTCAGGATAAGTCATCCTCATCAGACTCCTCTAACTCTTTGTCACTGAGTGTGCTCTTCATGAGCAGATACCTTGCCCAAAGGTTTTAGTTGTACTGTAGCATCAAGAACACTGGTACTCTCTAGTCCCAGAACCTACCCTTGAGTCTATGCTCAACCCTACCTGGGCCAAGTGTAACAAAAGCTCTAGCTTATCATGTTGTGGCTACCATTAAGTAGGCCCTCTTCATCAGCATGACCCCCACTGATCTCCACCACCTGGAGAGCCACAGAACAGCAAATCACTGAATCCTCAGAATCATCAGACTCAGAAGCCTCCACTGAGGGCTCTGATAACCCTGACTTAGACCTTGACCTATGCTCTCCCTCCACAGAAGCAGACTCCCAAGAAATCTCTAGACTACTATCCAACCAACTATTGGTTGGACTAGTTATCCCTCACAAACCCACCCCACCATCACTAATGCCAATCGCCCAGAGCAGTCACATATTCCCAGCCATGGCACCACCTGCTACCCAGCCCCAGACTCCCATTATGAAAACCAAACCCACAAAAATCCACCTTGGAGTCCCAGACAATGTTATGCTTTGCCATGGGCTAGGCGTGATCTCAGAGAGTCAAGTGGACTAAGGGGTGTTGGAAGCTTGGACAATGTCAAGTACTTCTAGCTGTGGTGCTACTAGAAGGCTACCCTGCTGTGGAAGCGAAGGGTGGACAAGGACTGAGACTGGGATCAGGCGAAGTCCGCAGTAACTCGTAGTATTGAGAAGATCAAGCTTAGTGTTACAGGTTTGAGTGCTACGGTTTAAATAGACAAGCCTAGCAGAGCATTAGGTAAGTGAAAAGAATACGAAAGAACGCTGAGGAACAAGTGTGAGTCAGCATAGATGTGGCATAGAAATTGATGGAATGTCATGGAACGTATGAGTAATACAATGGTAAAAAGGTATCGTCAAGCAGGGCTCAAACAGCAGGATGAAGCATTACAAGGCAAGGGTGTGAGGCATGGGTGAAAGTGTAACAAGGAAAGAAATGTAACAAAATATAACAGACAACTTGGATGGCAACCTCACAAAAGCACACCCTTGGCTGCACTCAGTACAACTGTACCTCTTAATCAATGCAGAGATTTACAATGACAACATGTGGCGAATTGCCTATGTACTCTCTTTCATGAAGAAAGATATGGCCTCCACCTGGGCTGATACTTTTAGAGAATCCAAGATTGCAGGTAGAGGCTTCTCTCTCGGGAAGTGGTCTGACTTTGTCACTGAATTTGAAGGAGTTTTTACCCATTCAGAATTGGTTACCAATGCCATCACTTGGCTAGCCACCAAGTGAATGATCCCTAGAAAGAAGGGCGAGTTTTCACCTTCTTTGGCTAACTACACTGCCCAGTTTAGGTCAAAGGTATCCGCTGCAGGAGTAACCGATGAGTTGGTTCTTATTTCATATTACTCTGCAGGGATTCCCAAAGATCTGATGTTCAATGTTATCTGAATGGAGAACTCCCCTGCCAAGGTTGCTGACTGGTACAAGAAAGTGGCTCTCTTTGACTCCCACCACCAATGTGCTCATGGGATTGCACAGCAACATAAGAAACCCAGCACTCCATACATGCCAACCCAATCCAAGAAGGAAGAAAGGGACCCTGACACCATGGACATTGATGCAGTCCATCTTCCCCCTAAGCTCACTGAAGCCAAACACCAGAAGTGCTTCAAAGAAGGATGATGCCTTTGTTGTTGCCAGACTGGCCATATAGCCAAGGAGTGTAAGGCTTATGACTCATCCAAGAACCCCAAGAAGACTCAAAAGGTCAAGAAGGATGATGTTCCTGCACTAGTTGACTGCAAAGAAGATGATGATGAGGTCAAGTCAGTAGTGAGGATCTCCTTCTCCCAAAAGGATTTTTAGAATGGAGGACCCCATCAATGTGGACTCCTCCTATGTGTGCCAATGTACTTGTATCTGAGACTTGCAAGTCCATGCAAATCCCAGTTCAGCTTATCATACCAGTGCACACTCTCAAAGCTGTTGACATCCATGCCCTGATTGATAGTGGCACTGACATCTCTTGCATAGACTGGGACTTTGTGTGAAAGCACAAACTCCTGATTACCTGACTCCCAAAACTCATCCCCATTCGAACATTGACCAATCTAGTAACTCCCATGGAGCAATCTGATTCACATGCACTCTCTATGCCAACACTGGAGGAATTACTCAGAAAGTTCTCTTCCATGTCATGTCCTGTGGAAGTGAGAACATCATCCTTGGTCTCCCCTGGCTTCACTCCACTAACCCAAAGATCAACTGGTTTAAACAAACAATCAACATCCCAGAATCCTGTGATCAGTCAAAGACTCTTTTCCAGGAACACAACATTGCCACCTCTGAATAAAGTGACTGCTTCAAAAGACCCATTTTTGACTGGACTCCCCCACACCAAGTCAAGGTCAATTGTGTTGACCATGCCTGACTCTATGAGTATCTTGATGAAGAATCTGAGAACAAGTTCTGTCAATGAGCTCACAACCACTATGGTATCGGTCGCATCCAGCAATGTGGATTGAGGTTTTACCCCTTAGGCTCCCCTGTAATCACCAAGATTACCTCAGCCATGCAGCTTGCACAGGCTGAGTTCAACAAGAAACCCAAAGTTGTTCTCCTGCCAGAGTACAAACAGTTCCACAAAGTGTTCGAGGAGTGACCCATTGGACAGCTCCCACCAGAACGATCTTATGATCATTAGATTAACCTTAAAGAAGGCTTTGAACCCAAGATTGGCAAGTTATACCTGCTATTCCCATGGGAACACAAAGCCACTGAAGCCTTCCTAGAAGAGAATCTCTGGTCCAGAGCCATCTGACCCTTGAACTCCCCCCAGGCATCCCCCTTCTTCTTCATCCAGAAGAAAGAACTAGACCCCTCTGGAAACCCAAAGCTCTGACCCTGCATGGACTATCGGAAGCTCAATGACCAGACTATCTGTGACATGTATTCCCTTCCACAGATCAATGACCTCATCAACAAAGTACAAGATGCCAAGGTCTTCACCAAGTTTGACATAAGCTGGGGGTACAACAACATCTGGATCAAGGAGGGGCACCAGTGGAAAGGAGCATTCCTCACCCACAAAGGCCTCTTCAAACCAATGGTCATATTCTTTGGAATGACCAACTCCCCTGCCACTTTCCAACACTTCATGAATGACTTGTTCCAGGATATAATCTCAGAAGGATGGCTTGTCATCTATATGGATGACCTCCTCATTTTCTTCCCTGATGAACAGCTTCACACCAAGTGGACCAAGCAAGTTCTTCAATGTATGGAAGAACTGGACCTCCATCTCTGACTCTCCAAATGCTCCTTCACCACAGAACAGGTGGACTACCTTGGAATGATCCCCTCCCCTGGAAAGCTTGCCATGGACCCCATCAAGCTTGACAGCATCATGTCCTGGCCAGCCCCCACCTCTGCCAAGAAAGTCCAGTTGTTCTTTGGATTTACCAATTACTATTGGCAATTCATCCTGGACTACTCCACCATAGCCTGACCCCTCATTGACCTCACCAAGAAGTCACAACCATGGAACTGGAGTCCTTCCCAAGAGAAGGCCTTTGTATGTCTCAAAGAGCTCTTCCTTTCCAAACCAGTTCTATACCTCTGTCATATCCCATACCAACTCATGTCTGACCATGTCCGAACCCATTAGACACTAGTCCGATGGTCCACTTCACTCGGACTTCTGTTTGGACTTCTGAACTTTGTTCCATTTTACTTATGACATCTTTCTATCTCCTTTTGTGTTAGTCTCGCTTTACATTCTTGTCTGAACCTGTGTCTCACTTACAAACACAGCTCTGGTCTTTGAACATCCAGACTTCTGAACTACTTACAAATCCGATACCAATGCTGTTCTCTTTCTTCGTATATAAATCTTGTAGATACACATGTATTCTTCAGTCTGAATATCAACTTAGATTATTCACCTCTGATCCATTCTCTGAACCCTCTTGCCTTGATGTTGTTTATGATGTTAAGAATCCCCTCTGACCTTTGACCCTCTGAAATACTAGGACCTGAGACCACAGCAAGGGCGCAGCACTCCAACCCAAGTCGCTGAAGCCAAGTCCCTTCAAGTCTGAAATCTTGGACTTCCAAATTAGAAAGTTCAAACCTAGATTGGTCTTCGGAGGAAGCTCAGACCAGTCTACCTTCGACCACCCAACTCAGTCTTAACAACCTCCCTGATCTGTCTGCCCCATTTGCTATCACCACCAATACCTCAGGTGTAGCAATGGGTGGCATCTTTCTACAGACCAACAAGAACAGTGCCTGGCACCCTTGCTCATACCTCTCCCAGTTGTTCTCCCCTGCAGAACAAAACTACAATATCCATGACTGAGAACTCCTTGTCATTATCTGTGCCCTGAAATCCTGGTGACATCTTCTCCATCACTCATCTTTCCCCGTTCAGGTCTTCATGGACCATAAGAACCTCATGTACTTCCAAGCCCCCCAGAATCTCAATTGCTGACAAGCCCACTGGTTGTTAGACCTAGTGGACTTCAACTACAAGATGATCCACATCCCTGGATCCCTCCTTGCTAGGCTGGATACCCTTTTGCATCAGCCTGATTTCCTTGCACACACTCTGGACAACACTCAGACAGTCCTCCTCTCAGACTACATCTTTGTCCACCTCATTGACTCTGCTCTGCACAATCACATTAAGACCATATCAAAAGACAACCCCCTCTTTCTCCAGACTCTCCAAGCCTTTGACAGCTCTATTCCCACAGCCTTTTGCTCCCATCTAAGCAACTGGCAACTCCATGAAGGTGTTCTGACCTACCAGGGTCATGTCTATATTCCCCCCTGTTGCTGGACTTCATAAGTCCATCCTCCAAAGGTGTCATGATTACAAATCTGCTGGTCATCCTGGTTTTCTTAAGACTCAACAGCTCGTTGTGAGTGAGTTCTGGTGGCTTGGTTTGGCCCAGTACATTCACAAGTATGTTGAGGGTTGTGCCCTCTGCCAGCAGCACAAGGTCAACACCCACCCCATGACCCCTCCACTCACCTCCAACAAGTCCACTGCCACCTGCCTCTTTCAACAGATCTTATGCAACATGATCACAGATCTCCCTGAGTCTAACAGTTTCACAGCTGTTATAGTCTGGGCTGACTTCACTTCTTTGAAGGGGGCTATTTTCTGTCCTACCACTAAGACCACATCAGCAGAGGACGTTGCTGTCCTCTATTTTAAGAAGGTTTACCCCAGATTTGGCCTCTATGCAAAGATCATCTCCAATTGAGGTGCCCAATTTGCTTCTCACTTCACAAAAGAACTTGGTCAACTTCTCAGCTGTTCCCTTGCACTACCCACTGCATATCATTCCCAGACTGATGGGGAAACTGAGCAGATCAATCAGGAACTCGAGATATACTTGCAGATCTTTGTGAGGAACAACCCCATCATGTGGGCTGATTGGCTAATCTATGCTGAGTTTGCTCACAATCACTGCCCTCATTCCATCACCAGTAAATCCCCTTTTACCTAATGATGGGATATGAACCTACCCTGGTTCCCACTGTCCTCCCACTTGCTGATCTTCCAGCTGTAGAAGACTGAATCAAGGAACTCACCACCACCTGCCAAGAAGCCCTTGCTGTGCATGATCTAGCCTGACAGGTCATGGCTTCTCAGAACAAGAAGAATTTCACCCTGTTTGAAAAAGGTGATCAGATCTGGCTCGAAGCCAGAAATTTGAAATGCAACCTGACTCACCCAAAATTTGCCCCAAAACATGAAGGACCCTTTACCATTACCAAGGTACTGTTACACTTGGCCCAGGTAGGGTCAAGTGTAGACTCAAGGGTAAGGTCTGGGACTAGGGAGTACCAGCATTCTTGATGCTATGGTACAACTAAGGCCTCCAAGTGAGGTATCTGCTCATGAAGAGCACACTCAGTGATGAAGGGTTCAATGAGTCCAATGAGGACAAGCTTATCCTGAAGAGTGGGAGATCAAGCATAGGAGTTATCTCAAAGAGTAGATTGAGTAGCTCTAGCTTAAGGAGTACAAGCATAGAAACTACAGTTTATATACTCAGGCCATAGAAGGTAAGAGAACCCTATGGAATGAGTGGAAGAACAAGGAGCAAAAGGAGATATGACTCAGGAAGCATAAGGACTCGGAGGGAGTCAAAGTGAGTCATATCTACTGCAGATCTGTCAATCAGTGTCAATCAGAAGCAGCTGTCAATCAATGATTATCATGAAACAAAGAAGTGGTTGGAACGACCTGAAGCAACATATGACAGCAGGTTCAATAGTTAGAGATGAAGAATAGTGTCTGAAGGGTTACAGCCTTCATAGTGTGAGACAGGTCTGGGTTAGATGTACCAGATGAGATGAACAAGAGTTCATTGAGACTAAGCTAAGCAAAGGAAAGAAAATAAATGTAAACCAGGTCAAGTCATAACAGGTACTGTCTCTGATCACATATCAACTCCACCTCCCCAAGACATGGAGAATACACCCAGTATTCCATGCATCACTCCTCACCCCCTACAAGGAGAACTGTTACATTTCTTTCCCTTTTCATCCCCTTTTCTTCCCTTGACACACTTCTAATATATGCATCACACCTCGCCATGTAACTACTTGTCTTGCTGTTTGAGCCCTGCTTGATGATATCTTCTTGTTACGCTTTGCCATTGGCTAGGCACAATCTCAAGGAGTCAAGCAGACTAGGGGTGTCAGAAGCTTGGACAATGTCAAGAGGATCTCTAGCCTTGGTGCTACTAGAGTGCTGCCCTGCTGAGAAAGCGAGGGGTGGTCAAGGACTGAGACTGGGATCAGACGAAGTCTGTAGTAACTCATAGATTGAGAAGATCAAGCTTAGTGTTACAAGTTTGAGTGGTATGGTTTAAATAGGCAAGCCAAGTGAGTATGAAGTAAGTGAAAGGAATATGAAGGAACACTGAGGAACATGTGTGAGTCAGTACAGACATGGCATAGAAGTCAATGGAACGTTGTAGAATGTATGAGTAATACAATGATAAAAGGTATTGTCTGGCAGGGCTCGAACAGCGAGACGAGTGGTTACAAGGTGAAGGTGAGCAAGGCATACATAAAAGTGTAACAAAGGGAAGGAAAGGAAAAGAAAGCATAACATTACCCCCCCATGAGGGTCAAGACACTGTTGCAGACACCTTACAGGTCACAAGCCCCCATAGCAGGGGAACCCGTCATGTTGGCAAAGGCCGTATTGTCCCAGATATCATTGTCCACTCCCTGGTCCAAGTCAGGAGAGTGGGAGTGGCAGCAAGGGTGGCTGGGAACCATGCGCCAAGTTCCGTGAGAGCAGTGGGGTCCATGGTACAAACAGTGGGGTAAGGAGGGATGCAACAAGTGAGAGGACAAGGGAGAGGTAGAGGGTGAGGGTGGCAGAGGAGCGCAGCACAGAGGGCACTGTCGCTGAGTATGGCTGGGATGGAAACAGAGGCAAATCGGGCATTGATACACCCCACACTGGATATGCTGGTGACTAAGGTGGCAGCATTGGAAACAGGCCTCATGAAACCAAGGGTGAGATGACAAGAGGGGCATGTTGCTGAAATTGCCAGTCCAACAGGCTTCAATATGCTCAACTATGTCGAGTTCCTCAGAGTTGAGGGGGGTGGAGGATGCTGAGGAAGTGGATGTGGATGTGGAACTGAGATGGGTGTAGTGGGCGAGGTCCCAGAGATAGCGATCCAGGTCCTTCATGAATTTGAGCATCCTGAGTTGGTAGAATGCAAGGATAAGGTTCATTTCCATCTCCATTTGAATGTGGGAGATGGTGTGGTCTCAGAGGGTGGCATAAGCATCCATGGAGGGGTGTCGTACAACTGAGGTGAGATGCATGACTTGAAGCATGGCAAGGTAAAGGGAGTGGAGGGTGGACCCATAGTCAAGGTGAGATCCAATGGGTACAGCATACCTGGGGTCTTGGATGAAACAGAGGAGGGTCCAGGATTGGATCTCTGAGGGAAGGTCAGGGTGTACCTGGTGGGCATGCTCAGGGAGGTCTATGGATTCAATAGTGCTAAGGTAGGCTGTGAGGTGGATGGGGGGTTCGGAGGCTACGAGGGTAGGGATAGCGGTGTGGCTACCCCAGCCAGGGGTAGCAACTCAAGAGACCAGGGAGGAGGTGTCATCTATGATTATGGAGTGGGGGGCTAGAACAGAAGGAGGCATAGCATATGAAGAACTATCAGAATGAATATCTGAGATGACAGGAGATAAAGCAGGAGGATGAGGAAGGCGAGAGTCAGGAGTTGCACAGGGGAGAGATCCTCTGTTGGAGCCATCTGAGATGGTAATAGAAGAAACAGAATCAAGGACAGAATCATAAGATAGTTCAGAAGGCAATGGAGGAGAGACACAGGGAGGAGTGGGAAGGATGATTTTGGGGGCATCAGAGTAGGGCATAGCATTGTAGTAGTGGGATTGTTAAGAGGACTGAGGAGGGAAGTCCTTTGGATGACACTTCTTATAAGCAGTGAGGAGGAGTTTGGAATTCTTCAAATTCTGCTTGGGTTCCCAAGAGTCCTCCTCAGCTGAGTACCCTTTCTAGCAGATCAAAAAACGCTGATGGAAAGGGGGGCCTTGATGATGAAGGATGTGGTCCATGAGGTATTCTTCTTCAGGGCTGACATGGTCAGGAGAGGGCCTTGGGAAGTTAAGGCCATGGACAGAAGTTTCCTTGGTAGGGGAAAGAAGGGAGGCATGGAAAACAGGGTGAATTTTTCAGCTTTTGGGGAGGCACAAGCAGTAAGTGAGTGGAGAAAGAACCCTAACTATTTCAAATGATCCTTCCTGATGTGGGAGGAACTTTGGGTCCTTCTGGAGATGGTGAAGGTTCCCTGCTTCTAACCAAACCTTATCTCCTAGGATAAAGGGTTTGAAATTCTGCTGCATCTGGGAGGCCATGACCATCCTAGTAAGTTCATGGGTGGCTAGAGCTTCATCCCTAGCTCTAGTAAGTTGGAAGAGATGGAGTTCCACTGCAGGAAATTTAGAGGAGGTGAGAATGGAGGGGAGAGCTTTTGGTTCATAGCCCATTTGGAGAAAGAAGGGGAATTGGTTGGTGACAGAGTGAGGGCAGTGATTATAGGCAAATTCGGCAAAGGTCATGAGTTCAGTCCAGGAATGGGGTTATCTCTGCAGAATATCCAGAGGTAGGTTTCGAGCTCCTGGTTAGTGTGCTCTGTCTGTCCATTGGTTTGCAGATGATATGCTGTAGATAGGTGGAGGTTGTAATTTAGGATCCTCTCCATTTCTCTGGCAAATGCCAAGGCAAACTGAGGACCCCTATTGGAGATGACTTGATCAAAGAGGCCAAAGCAGTGGTAGACCTTGTGGAAATAGAGCAAGGCGACATCAGCCACCAAGGCTGACTTGTTGGTTGGGCAGAATATTGCCCCTTTAAAGGCATGGTCCACCCAGACAACAATAGAATCCTTGCCATCCAAAATGGGGAGGTCAGTGATTAAGTCGACAGAGATATCCTGGAAAGGGTAAGATGTGGAGGTGGTGATGGGACTCAAGGGAGGAACGGTAGGGTGAGTGTTGGTTTTGCATTGTTGGCAAACAGTGCATCCTTCAACATAGTTTCAGACAAAAGAAGCAAGACCAGGCCATCAGAATTCGGCCAAGACTAGTTGGTGGGTTTTGAGGTAACCTGGGTGGCTGGCAGTTTCATGGTCATGACATCACTGCAAGATCTCTCTTTGGAGATCCCCATCCAGAGGAACATACACTTGGTCTTGGTATGTGAGTACTCCCTCACAGTTTTGCCAATCAGAAAGTCTGGAGCAGAATGTGGAGGGGATGTTTTCATCAATGGCTTGGAGGGAGGTAAGAGTGAATGGATCAGCTGCAGAGGCTGAATGGATCTTCATAGAGAGGGCAATGTCAATGACGTTGATAAAGAGGGAAGGCGGAAGTAATGTGACGAGGGCATTGCCCTGTGCATTAATTGGGAGATGATCTGCTCGTCGAGAGAGAGCATTGGGAGCAGAAAGTTGTGATCCAGGTACATGGATCAATTTAAGATTGAAGTCTGCCAGGTCTAGCAGCCACCAGGCTTGCTGTTGGTTCAAGGTGTGAGGTTCACAGAAGTAGGTGAGGTTCTTGTGGTCAGTAAACACTTGAACCTGGTGAGGGGATCCCCACAGATAGTGGGACCAGGCTTTGAGTGCTCGAAGAACCACAAGAAGTTCTCAGTCATGGATGTCATAATTCCACTGAGCCAAGTCAAAACTCTGAGAAAGGTATGAGCAGGGGTGCCATTCCCCATTGGTATTGGCTTGTAGGAGGATCCCTCCTGATGTGTAGAGGGAAGCATCAGTGGAGATGGCAAAGGGGGTGGAGAGATCTGGGACCTGGAGGACTGGTTTTGACGCGAATCGTCTTTTAAGGAGGTCAAACAAGGCTTGGCAAGAGCTGTCCCAGGACCATGCATTGGCTTTCTTGGTGAGGTCAATTAGTAGTCTGGCTATGGTTGAATAATCTGGGATGAATCATCAGTAGAAATTGGCAAATCCTAAAAACAACCAAACATCTTTGACTGAGGCAGGGGTCAGCCAATGGGCAATACCATCTAGTTTAGTGAGATCCATGGCGATTTCATCAGGATGGATAATCATTCCTAAATATTCCACCTTGTCCCTATTGAAGAAACACTTCTCCAGTTTCAGGTGGAGGTGAAGCTCCTCCATCCATTGTAGTACCCAATGAGTTTGTTCCATATGGGTTTTCTGGTCAGGGGAGAAGATAAGGAGGTCATCCATATAAATGACTAGCCATCCTTCTGCAATGAGATCTCAGAACAAGTTGTTCATGAACCTTTGGAAGGTGGGAGGGGAATTGGTTAACCCAAAAAACATGACGTTGGGTTCAAACAGGCCCTGATGCGTAATGAAGGCTGCCTTCCACTGGTCTCCATCCTTGATTTGGATGTTGTTATACCCCCATCGCATGTCCATCTTAGTGAATACCTTTGCTCCACGGATTCTATCCATGAAGTCCTGGAGGAGGGGGAGGGGATAGGTGTCTTGAATGGTTTGTTCATTCAGACATCAGTAATCCTGGCAGGGGCATAGACCAGGTTTCTGTCCCAGTTGTGCTTTCTTCTTGATAAAGAAGAAGGGAGAGGCCTGGGAAGATTTGGAAGGGGAGATCTTGTCGGAAGCTAGGTTTTCATCAATGAATTTATCTGTGGCTTGTCATTCATCCGCTGACAAGGGGTAGATTTTTGCAATACAGGGTACAAAGTCTTCATGGAGATTGATAGCATGGTCATAGGGACAAGATGGGGGAAGGACATTGGCAGCTTTCTCTGCAAAGACCTTTTCATATCAGGAGTATTCTTCTGGAAGGGAAGATGCGACAGGTATTTCTGGGGATAGAGTGAGGTTGGAGGCAATGGAAAGATGAGAGATCACAGGGGCCAGGATGAAATGCGATCCACACCAAATGATCTGGTTTATGGTATATTGGTTGTGGGCTCTGGTTAGGAAGTCACATTCATCCTCCCAGCCATTATAGGAGTAGAGGCACTTGTCCTGAACTGAGTTAACGAAGACATGATGAGGGGGTGGTTTCAGGGGGATAATGAGTTTTTCCTGGTGTAGGTAGGCCCCTTGGTGGAGGGAGAAGAGGATTTTGGATTCATTGGTGGTTTCGGTGATCCGGAGAGTCCTTTTTGCCCAGTGGATAGTAGGGTTGGTCTTCTGTAATTAGGGAATCCTGAGAAATAGGTTGTCCTTACTCAGGTGCATGATGTGGCAAGAGACCTGATGGACCAGTCCTTCAGTCGAGACAAAGATGTTGGCAATGTACCAAATGGTCCCCTTGTTGTTAATCATACTGTCAGCATTCCTAGCATAGACTGGTCAGTCTAGTTTAGTCAGTGGGATCCAATGCTTCTTGGTGAATCCCCAGTCAATGCAGCAGACGTCCGCTCCACTATCAATCAGGGCTCTTGTATCAATGGTTTGTAGGGTATGCATGTTACATTTCATTCCCTTTTGCCCCTGTCTCCGCTTCGGTGCCCATCCCCTGGCCACCTTCCCTTCGACTTCGCACCTCTCCTAAGACCATGAGTAGATCATCATCAGACTCTTCTTTCATCCCATGATTCCCCTTTTCTCAAGGAGATACCCTTGATCATTGGACTTCGCCTTCCCCTGTACTTATTGAGAAGATCATCCTTCGACACTTGGACTCCTTCTCCTGTAGTACCTTTACTATAGGTCTTTTACCTTTACCATCGCTAGATACCTTTCATCTTCTGATGTTCCCCCTTTGCCTTGAACCCCAGACTCATACTATGGTTGTACTCCAACCCAACCTAGTATACTTTAGTTCACTAGTTATCTCTCTGTACCTCGCTCTACTTGTACTTCAATCCCACTAGTACTTGTATCTCAATCTAACGAGTTCTTGCAGACTTCGTCTGATTCCCTCACCTCAGTCCTTGACCACCCTTAGCTCCTATAGCAAGGGCAGCCCTCTAGTAGCACCACGGCTAGAGGTTCTTTGCGTCGTCCAAGCTCCCGACCCCCTTGTCCGCTTGACTCCTTTGAGATCACGCCTAGCCTACGGCAAAGCGTAACAATGCAAAGAGATGATAACTTGTACTGGGATTTGCATGGATTTCATAGTAGAAGTTACAAGTACCGAGGCACTAGGAGACATAGACATTGTGGCAGGTCCCCGCTTTAAAAATCCTGGGAAAACAAGACTCTCCTAATCACAGTTCCCTCCTTGTCTTCATCCTCGTCATCAGGGATTTCTTCCAGCTTCAGGAGATCAGAGGTGGTGACCACTTTGACTGAGGGTTTCTTGTTTTTAGAGAATTCAGGGCAGTTAGTGGAGAGGTGTCCTTCTTTTCAGCACCGGAAGCAGAGGTTGTTTTTGACACAGCGCTTTCATTTGGTAGGGGTTAGCTTTGGGATGGGGATGGTGCGAACTGTGTCCACGTCCATAGCGTCAGGGTCAGGGGTAGTAGCTTTCACAGTAGAATGGAATCCATGGAAAACTTTCCCACTTCCTTGTTTTGCTAAGTCTCTGGCTTGTTCTTTCATGGTGGCGAAGTATGTGGCTTTGGTATACCAGTCCTCAATCTTGTCTGGGGGAGTCTCCATGCTCTGGATCTTCCACATGAGGTGTTCCAGGATTCCAATAGTGAAGTAGCTTATGAGGATGTTGGCATCAGTGACCTTGGAGATAGCTACGTGGTTTTGGAAGTGGGCAGTGTACTTGGTGAGGGAGGGGGAGTAATCTCCATGTTTGTTTTTGATCATCTTGGTGGTTGCAAGCCAGTGAAGGCTGGAAGCAATGGTGTCCTTACAAACAAAGGACTTGGAGAAAGAGTTGCAGAAGTCGGTAAAAGTTCTGAGGTTCATCGTGGCTTGGGCAAGAACCTTTTGTCTGAAGGTGGCTGCCCATACTTTTGCTGATCCTTTCTTCATGAATGAGAGAGCATAAGCTACCTTCTTGCCATCCATGTCATAGATTTCAGAGTTTACAGCAAGGTAGAATGTGATGGTCCCAAGCCAATCTTCGGCCTTAGTGAACAACCCATTGAAGTCCTCCAGGATTCCAAGATGAAGTTCAGTGGGTTTTGAAACTGTGGGGGCCATGTCTGGTGGGAGGAGGATTGCTGATGGAGGTGGGTATGAGAGGGAAAAACCTCCAAAAGGAGGGTTACAAGTTTGAGGAGTTGGGGACAGTGGGGTAGGTTCCCTGGGGATGTTTAGTCCTGAAGAGAACTGATGTTGAAGAGTGAGTTCTTCCTCTTGTCCGAAGATGGTATCAAGATTCAAATCTGGGTTGGATCCTAGGGAGGAAGACAAGTCTTGGGGTTCTTCTGACTCAGATAGGTCAGTGGGAGGTGGTCCTTGAGGTTTGGACCAGTGAGGGTCAATGGTTGATTGTTGCAAGGCTATGTTGGTCAAGGGATTCAAGGTATCTGCTCACAGAGAGCATGCTTGAGAATCTAGTGAAGAAAATGGAGCTACAATGGAGGTAGTCCACACAAGAGGAAGCTTGATCTTTTGTTACACTTTGCTGTTGGCTAGGCGCGATCTCAAGGAGTCAAGTGGACTAGGAGTGTCGGAAGCTTGGACGACGTCAAGGGGGTCTCTAGCCATGGTGCTACTAGAGTGCTGCCCTGCTGAGGAAGTGAGGGGTGGTCAAGGACTGAGACTGGGATCAGATGAAGTCCACAGTAACTCGTAGATTGAGAAGATCAAGCTTAGTGTTACAAGTTCGAGTACTACAGTTTAAATAGGCAAGCCAAGTGAGTATGAAGTAAGCAAAAGGAATATGAAGGAATGCTGAGGCACATGTGTGAGTCAGTGCAGATGTGGCATAGAAGTCAATGGAACATTGTAATATGTATGAGTAATACAATGATAAAAGGTATCGTCTGGTGGGGCTCGAACAGTGAGACGAGTGGTTACAAGGTGAAGGTGAGTAAGGCATACATAAAAGTGTAACAAAGGGAAGGAAAGGAAAAGAAAGCATAACACTTCTTACCATTGTATTACTCATACATTCCACAATGTTCCATCAACTTCTATGCCATGTCTATGCTGACTCATACTTGTTCCTCAGTATTCTTTCATATTCCTTTCACTTACCTCATGCTTTGCTTGGCTTGCCTATTTAAATTGTAGCACTCAAACTTGTAACACTAAGCTTGATCTTCTCTATATTACAAGTTACTGTGGACTTCACCTGATTTCCCAGTCTCTGTCCTTGACCACCCTCTGCTTCCATAGCAGGGTAGCCTTCTAGTAGCACTATGGCTAGAAGACCTTGACATTGTCCAAGCTTTCAACATCCCTAGTCTGCTTGACTCCTTGAGATCACACCTAGCCCATGGCAAAGCATAACAAGAACTCTGTACACAGCCCCAACTTCCCATTGCCCCCACCTGATCTTATTGATGGAGAAGAACAATATAAAATCAAGAAATTTGTATGACACTGGGGTTCCACTGTCAACTGACAGTTCCTCATCCATTGGAATGGTTTCACTGCCGCCGATGACACCTGGCTCCCCAAATGGGAGTTCAAACATGCCCAAGCAATCCTTCAAAGCTATAAAAAGCTTCATCCCAAGGTCTTCCCTCCTTAGAACTCTATGTGCTGATCTCTACATGAGCATCACCAACCGAGTCCTTACCCATCTTCAAAATCTTGAGCATGTCTTACTCCCCCTCAACTGAATCATCTCTTACCAAGTCCTCCATCATCAACTCTGCTTTTCTCTCCCTCAAGGGAGTCAATGACTCTACCGCCCTTACCCAGGAACTCTCTGTTCCTACTGTTTATCCACCCATGGTTCTCACCAATGATTAACACCACCCCTCTCCCATAGCCCTCTGTCTTAGAAGAAGAAGAAAAACCAAAGACCATCTTATCTGTTACTGTACCCTGTTTTGTATACACCCTTCAGTCTGACCCCCTATCCTGCAAGTCTGGACACCTCCTCCAGACCCACCTCTGTGACTCCCATCTTGCCACCACCATGCAGGCCCACTTAGATATAGACTCTCCCCTTGAATCTTTGTACTTAGCCTTTCTGCAGGTCTCTTGTCTCAATCCTATCGCCTCTTTCACCTCCACCAATGCCCAGTCTGAGTTTTTCTCCATGCAACTCTGACTTGTAATCTACTGACAGCTACTAAAAGCCTGAAATGATGGATTGCTGATGATCTGAGTGAATTACTAACTGATGTCAGTACTTTTGTCTGACATCAGTATTGTTAGTCATAGTGCTGGTCAGACATATCAGCAATATCAGTCACTATCAGTTAGTCAGAAAAAGTGTCAAGTTCCTGATGCATCTGTTGGAGGACATGATGGGTGTGCTCTGTGTGGGTCTTTTGGTCAGGGAAGAAGATGAGAAGGTCATCCATGTAGATTACTAGCCAACCCTCAGTGATTAGATCCCAGAAGGAGTCATTCATGAACTGTTGGAAAGTGGGGGGGGGGGATTGGTGAGGCCAAAGAACATGTCATTAGGTTTGAATAAACCCTGATGGGTGATGAACACAGCTTTCCACTGATCTCCCTCTTTGATTCACACATTGTTGTATCCCCATCTCACATCCATCTTGGTAAACACCTTTGCTCCTTGGATCTGATCCATGAAGTCTTGAAGTAGAGGGAGAGGGTAGGCATCTCAAATAGTTTGGGAATTTAGTCATTGGTAGTCCTGACATAGGCAAAGTCTGGGTTTTTACCCTGGTTGTGCCTTTTTCTTTACAAAAAAGAATGGGGATGCTTGAAGGGATTTGGAGGAAGAAATCTTCCCAGATGCTAGGTTCTCATCAATGAACTTGTCCATGGCAGTTCACTCATCCAGAGAGAGAGAGGGTAAACCTTAGCGATGTAGGGAATGAAGTCATCCTTGAGGTTGATAGCATGTCATAAGGATGAGAAGGTGGTAGAACATGGGGGGCCTCTTCAGAGAATACTTCCTTGTATCTGGAGTATTCATCCAGGAGGGATGATGTGACAGGGGTGTCTGAGGAGAGGGCTAGGTCAGAGGAAATGGAGAGACATGAGATCACCAGTGCTGGAATAAAACAGGAACCACATTGGATAATGTGGTTAATGGTGTACTGGTCATGAGTCCTTGTTCGGAAGTCACATTCATCCTCCCATCCATCATAGGCAAAGGGGCATTCATCCTGAACCAAATCAACATGGATGTGGTGTGGTGGGGGTCTCAGTGGGATGATGAGCTTCTCCTGTCAGAGGTAAGCTTCTTGGTGTAGTGAGAAAATGAGGGAGGACTGGTCTGTGGTCTCAGCAATGCATAAGGTTCACTTTGCCAAATTGATGGTGGGGTTGGTCTTTTTCAGCCAAGGAATTCCCAGAAAAAGGTTGTCCCGATCTAGGTGCATGATGTGGCATGAGATCTGATGTACCAGCCCTTCTGTGGATACAAAGATTTCTGCAGTGTAGCAGATTGTTCCCTTCTTGTTGGTAGAACCATCTGCATTCTTGCCATAGATTTGTTCAATGAATTTTGTGAGCAGGATGTGGTACTTCTTCATGAAGCCCCAGTTGATGGAGCAAATGTCTGCACCACTGTTGATGAGTGCTCAGGTGTCAATGGTTTGGAGGGTGTCTGAGAGGACAATAACTTGAACTGGAATTTGCATGGAGTTTGTAGTAGAAGTTACAAGTCTTGAAGCACTAGGGGACTTAGACATTGTGGTGGGTCCCCACTTTAAAAATCCTTGGAAAAAGTTACTCTTCTAATTGCTACTCCATCCTCATCTTCATCATCATTGTTGGGGGTTTTGGGAGGTTGGAGCTTGCAGAAGAGACAACTTTAATGGCAGGGTGCTTGGTTTTGGAAGTGAACTTAGGACAGGCAGAGGATTGGTGTCTGGGTTCTTGACAGTGAAAACAAAGGTTGTTGTTAAAGCAATACTTCCTTTCAGCTGGGGTGAGTTTGGAGATGGAGGTGGTGCAAATGGTGTCCACATCCATCATGTTCAGGTCTGGGGTGGAGGTTTTCAAGGAGGGCAAGATGTGGAAGCCATGGAACACCTTTTCACTTCTTCACTGTAGAGACTCATACATCTCTAGTGTTGTATCCTATGTTTTCACCACATCCTACAGACTATCCCTCATCATGTATGCTCTGTCCAGTCATTGTTTACCTAGTCCAGTCCATCCTTTCTTACCTGGTCTTGTAGTCCTTGGTTAGTCCCATCCAGTCTATTAGTCCATTAGTCTCAGTCTTCATCAGTCACCTTTCATATCACTGACAAGTAGTTATTTTTACTCCTTTCACTTGTCATCACCCCTTATTGCTACTGTTGTCACTGCCTTTGCTTTGTCTTATAGTTAGAGTTCATACTTCTTGTTCTTGACAGTCCTGGGAAATGCCTGGACTACAAAGTCTTGTACCTTTGGTTTCAAATACATCTTTTGTGATCTTTTGACTTCTGAGGATCAATGGATCCTTTCCACACATGCATGTGCCCATCACTGTCATCATCTCAATCACTTTCAACATCACTCTCTCATCAGACTCATGTGTCTGGACTATTGTACCTACCATTGGACTACCTTCCTCACCACTGGACTACTGTTTTCTTCTCTGGACACACATCTGGAATATCCTCCCTCTTGGACCATTCCCTTCTGGCACTTCACCTCCACCTTGAACCCTTTTTGGAGATGAACCCATTGCACCCCTCACTCTTTTATACTACCTGATCTTCTCCATAGAAGCCAGGTTTGTTGTTCTTTATCACTTGGAGAGGTCCTGGGCTCTTTCCATCATGGCAGAGAAGTGGGTAGCTTTAGTGTACCAGGTGTCTATGGTGGTCAGAGGGGTTTCCATGGATTGGATCTTCCACATGAACCACTTGGGAATGCCAATGGTGTAGTAACTGATTAGTATGTTCTCATCAATCGCCTTGGTGATGGAAACATGGTTTTGGAATTGGGCCATGTACTCAGTGAGGGAAGGGGAATACTCCTCTCCATTTCTCCTTTTGATCATCTTGGTTGTGGCCAACCAATGAAGACTAGAAGCAATGGTGTCCTTCTGGATGAAGGACTTTGAGAAGGCATTGGAAAATTCATTAAAGGTTCCAAGGTCAAGGGTGGTTTTACTGAGGATTTTCTGATGGTAAGTGGCAGCCCAGACTTTGGCAGACCCTTTCTTCATAAAGGAGAGGGTGTAGGTGACCTTCTTGGTATTAGTATCATAGATGTTGGCATTTATGGCAAGGTAGAAGATGACTGTCCCAAGCCAGTCTTCAACCTTATCAAAAGACCCATCAAAGTCTTCTGGGGTACCAAGATGAAGTTCAGTCAGTTTAGTGGAAGGGGCCATTGGTGCTTCTGATAAAGCAGTCAGGGGTGGTGGGGGGTAAGAAAGGGGAAAGCCTTCAAAGGGGGGGTTCCTGGTTTGTAGGATAGGAGATGGAGGGGTTGGTTCTCTGGGGATGTTTAGTCCAGCAGAGAATTGGTGTCGAAGAATGAGCTCTTCTTCTTGTCCAAAGATAGAGTCAAGGTTAAGATCTGGGTTGGATTCTGGGGAGGATGAGGAGTCTTGAGGTGCTTCTGACTCAGAGAGGTCAGCGGTAAGTTGTTCTCATGGTTGAGACCAATGAGAGTCAATGGTTGGTTGTTGGGAGGCTATGGTGCTGCTTGGATTTGAGGTATCTGCTCATGAAGAGCATGCTCGAGAATCAAGTGGGAAAATGGATCTACAGCAAAGGTAGTCCACACAAGAGAAGCTTGATCTTTTGTTATACTTTGCTCTTGTTATGCTTGGCCTGTTACAGTTCAATTTCTACAACATCTAATTTTCACTATAACACTAAGTTCTCTTATCTTATCATTATCTTTTCATTTTATCTTTATCTTGTCAACGATTGACATCTTATTATGGACACTCTCTTGTTTACTTCTATTGACACTTTTATAGACTTTCATATATCTTAGATCTCTTCATCTCCATGCTAAGCATGGCTATGCATATCACTTCTCTTTCACATTAACTTCTATTTCATTTCCACTATGCTTCTTTTCCATTTCATTCCTGTGCTCTGCTGCACATCACATATCATGCTTCTCTTTAATCTCTGTCTCACAGCCTTATGCCTCATGTTGCCACATCATATGACCATATGTAGTTAGTCACCAAACATGTACATACAATATGCTTTGCTATATAAATCCAGAGAACTTGCTGGCTAACCCCAGTCTTGTTCTTCTGTTGATTCCTCATATGTCTACTTGAGACTCTGTCTAAGGGTTAACACTAGTCAGACTGTGACTATCTGTTATGAAAGTGTTACAACTAGGGTTTCCTCCTAGAGTTGTTGTCAAGGCAATACTCATGAAGAGACCGATGTCTGATGATAACTTGGGTAAAGGAGGATGGAGGGTTTCAAGTGTGACTCTTGGGGACATGAGGGTGAATCAAGCAATGCTTGTATTGTGAAGACCAAGATTGAGATACAACTACAGGAAGTATGAGTATTTATAGACCAAAGCAATGCACATGGACCAGGAGAGAACAATAGGAAATGGTGTATAAAGACTATTCTGGGAGGTGGGGGACACTGACTGTTGTGAGAGAAACTGAGGAGGAGTAGTAAGTCCAACAAATGTTTAGAGTCAAGACAAAAGGGAATAAAAGATCCATGTAGGACCTGTGAGAATAATACAACCAACACCAGTATAATGAGTGATAACATTGCCCCTCCAAGAGTGTAGTTGGTGATAGACAGCAAATAGTAGTATGTAAGAGTGAAGAAAAGAGAAAACCATAACATCACCCCCATTGTACAGTTGAACTCCTGGTTCAATCTCCATGATTTGCAATTCTCCCTCTGAAGGTTGTAGGTCAGATGGGGGGAATGGATGGTCCTTCATGAATCACATGGGCCTATGAAGGGGATAATAGCTCAAATGGACAATTGTCGATGATATGGCCAGGCTGACAGCAACATCCACAATTACAGTGAGGGCAGCATCATGCTCGGTGTCCCCAGTTGGAACAGAACTTGCATTGTTGGTGTTGAGAATCTTTGATTCTAGACCATGATCCTAGACCACATCACATGATCTTATCATGATGATTGTGCTTACACTATTCATATTATGCACCTTACTCATTCATGAGATAAGAAGTATTTATACCATTGGTTGGCTTACTGATACTACTGCAGATTACTCATAAGCCATTACCTATCTGCTTACTGATCACTCACATGATCAGATATATATAGGAGATACATATACAAGTACAAATACTTCTATACCCTATATAAGATGAGGCCTTTTGCCCATCTTCAATAAGAACGTTTCACCTCTCTTTGTTCTAACTCCCACCTGAGTTATCTCTCAGAGACTTGACTACTACCCATAGTCCTCTACCTGGTGAGTTCTTCCACCAGAGACCTCCCTTTGCCCAATTGCGCTATCAGGGTTATTCCTGATAGGTTATGAGCCCTGCTTGACTTAAGCAGAGAGTCCATCAATCTGATCACTCAATGCCTCTCACTTTCATCTTGCACTCAGGACCCTGGGTAATTACTGGGATTGCCACTATCTGGTGCATTATTGTGCATCCTTTCCCTTAGTCGAGCTATCTCTTGTTGCACTTGGCCCAGGTAGGGTTGAGCGTAGACTCAAGGGTGAGGTCTGGGACTAGGGAGTACCAGCATTCTTGATGCTATGGTATGGCTAAGACCTTCAGGTGAGGTATCTGCTCACAAAGAGCATGCTCAGTGTTGAAGGATATGAGGAGTCCATTGAGGACAAGTCTTATCCTGGTCTTGGGAGATCGAGCATAGGAGTTATCTCAAAGGTATGATTGAGTAGCTCTAGCTTAAGGAGTACAAGCATAAAGACTACTGTTTATATACTTGAGCCATAGAAGGTTATGGAACCCTGTGGATCGAGCAGGAGAATAAGGAACCAAAGGAGATATGACTTGAAGAAGCATAAGGACTTGGGATGAGTCAAGACGAGTCATATCTGCTGCGGATCTGTCAATCAATGTTGATCAGAAGCAGCTGTCAATCAAAGATTATCATGAAACGAAGAAGTGGTCAGAATGACCTGAAGTGACAATGACAGTGGAGTCATTAGTTGGAAATGAAATGTATGATGTGGTCCATGGGATAACGACCTACATGCTGTATGAGAATAGCCTGGATAGTGCCAGGTGAGACGGATAGCAATCCATTGAGACTAAGCTAAGGAAAAAGAGAGGAAGAAATAAATGGGGCCAGGTCAAGTCGTAACACCTCTGGTAGAGAAGGACAATGATGTCCATGACTTGACAGAGTCTTTCTGTTGTCAAGACTCTTGACTGGTTTCTCCTGGAGTACTCTATCGCCTTCCCTGCTCTATCTGCCAAATATTCCTAGAGATGGGACAATACTGTCCCCATCCAGACCTCACCACCACCATTCTTCATTGAGGACAGGGGATTTCTCAAGAAGAGCACTATCGCCAACCCTTCTTGAAGATTCAAACCATATGTTCTAAAATCCCTCTCCTACCTCCTATTCCTTGCCCTTTTACAAGGAGAGCCCATCAAGCAATAGTCATACCTCCATGAAGAATTCCTCCTACTAGAAGTCTATCTCACCTTCCACTCTCAGAATCTGGACTTAGGTCCAATGATAGCTTTCTGGATATCAACTAGAAGGTTGACTCTGGAAAACACTGGCTGGGCTTGGCCCCCCAAGAAATATTCTGATCTCTATCCTTCAACCTCTACCATCACAACCTCTTCCGTTCTGATCCTAGATACATTGCTCAATGACACTTACAGTGCAGGATCAAGAATGCTCAGACCCCCAAAGAATTTGATGCCATATATGATGTCCTTAGAGAATAAGATGTTGGAAGAAGACCTCAAAGAGCTCATGAGGAAGGTGAACAAAGAAGAAGGGCTGGTTCACCTTATTGACCACTTGGCATGGACCCCCCTTCCTTCTTGTTGGCCTTTACCCTACTGGACTGGCAAAACTGAATGTTTATATACTAGTGATATGCTTCATCCTTATTCTTCTTTCATCTGTCTTCTTGGTTATTTTCACAATACCACCATTCTTCCATACTACTCATGTGATCTTTATAAAATCTGTGTACAGGAAGGCATCATTTCGAATGAATATATTCGAAATCCATATTACTTTGCAAGATTGTTCTTCGACTCATTTGAAGAACATGCCTTCTTGCTGATGCCTTCATGATATTGAGACCAATCATTACACAGAAAAGATCCATATGAATGGAAGAATGAGAGACAAAGACACTAGATGGAAGAAGATATAGGATATTGCCAGATCAGGAGGAGATTGTGGTTCGAGGAGAACTACAAATGCAGACATAGAAGGGTTGCTGGCACCAATCCTTCTAGGCAGGGAACAGGGATTAATGCTCTATTAGGAACAAGAGGGAAAGCTCCTACTTCTTTCTGTTTTCTTGAATATCTTCTTGAAAACTTCATTGACAATCCTTTCTCAGATCTCTGTCATTTTTAAGAAATGTCTCTCCCAACCTCTGACTTCAAGATCGACAACACTTTCCTGACCAAGATTGAAACTCTCACTGGTCAGAGGAACTATCCCATCTGGTGCACTCATATGTCTTCCATGTTCCAAGCCTATGGCATATGGGGCATAGTAGATAGCACCAAGACTTATGTTGGCATTACTGCCACTGGTGCTGATCTACTTAAGGAACAAGAGATCTGGCAACACTTTGATTGATGAATCTTAGAAATCATGTCTTCCGTTGTTGACAATTCCCTCATCACTCATGTCAACTATGAGTGGACAGATCTAATCACCTATCCATCCATCTCCAAAGCTTTCTGGGACAAGATGAAAGCTCTCTTCAGTACTGCTGGAGTTCCTGGACAGTTTCAAATCTTCCAGAAGACCCTTCACCATTGCATCAACATGAGTGATGTCAATGCTGGCATCAACAACATGATGCAAGATTTTGCAGACCTGCAATATACAGGTTTAGACTGATCCCAAAATCTTTGTGCCATGTTGCTCCTAGCAGCCATACCAGACAAGTACTCCCATCTCCAATCCACCATCTGTCATACTACCAAAGACACTGACCTCAATGCTGAACTTGCTACTACCAAGATTAGACAAGAAGCAGCACTTCACAAGACTTGCTCTCGCCCTCTCCAATCTCATATCTCTGAGGTACAGAATCCTCAACCTTTCTCTTCAGTCAATAGGATGAATGTGATTCAACATGGTCCTCCACCTAATCAGTGGAGGAACCAGACCAACCCTAACCAGGGATCATCAAACCCACAAGGCTCTTCAGACCCTACTAGACTGGAGAAGAAACAGACTTTTAAGTCTAAATGTCCTGATGTGAACCAGAAGAGATCTTGGTTCGAAAAGAGGCAGGATAAGAAAGGGAAGGGATGACAAGCGAATGAAGTATTGTTCACTAATGAGGTAACCATGACTGACTTCGTTAGTCATGGAGCAATGTCTAGCATGACTGACATGTACTCTGTCAGTCAGGATCTTGATGTTGAACATCAAGATCAGTATGAAGATCCCACTGATTGCTTCATTGATCATGTGGAGGCCACACCAGAGATGGAGTATGATGAAGAAGACTTCAGTTCCACTATCACTGCAGCTGGATGGAATGATGAAGACAATGGGATGGATATAGTTGGACCCTTGTCCATGCCCTTTCAATCTGGTTCAATCAGAGAATACCCCTTCTGATCTGAACACTGGACCTCCTCAGGGGCAGAAGAAGATGTTGCAGAAGTCAAAGAAGAACAAGGTATCCTTTACCTTGGGAGGATTGGTTTCTAACCAAGACCATTTCAATAACATAGACAAGTTAGATCATATCCAGAACCTACTCCCTACTTCCTCGAAGGAATTAGCCATGGAATACTCATGAGATCCTGGAGTAGTTTACCCAGAGCATGGACTTCCTCCATCGCATCTTGTGTACAGATATGATGAATCTGAATTTACTTTTGACTTGTATCATGGCGCTTTTGTGCTAGGAGAAGATTCTGAAGTGACCTTTGCCTCCAGACATTGGATGATTGATTCTGGATGTACGGATCATCTGTCACCTTTTGATAATGATTTCGTTCATCTAGGTAATCAAGTCCAATATGCCATGGTTGCTAATGGTGAGACTGTATCCATGTATGGACCAGGCAAGGTTATTGTTTGTCAAAACCAAAGGACACCCTTAGTCCTTGAAGAAGTATGGTATGCACCTAGTGCTGCCCACAGACTTCTATCTGTACCCACACTAGCCAAACATGGCTTTAAGTGTGAGATAGATGACAAGCATTCCAGTATTTGGAATGTGAAAGGAGACTTGGTTTTGCAGGCATCTGCCTTGAACCCAAGTAACAATCTTCATTGGATTCAGTCTGAACAGATTACTCCAGAGAAGGACATTATATCTACCTTCACCAAGGAAGATTCCTATCATCTCTGGCACCAACAATTTGGCCATACCTTGAAGAATGCACTTTGCCAAGCCCCTTCTTCTGTCACTGGCCTTCCTACTGTCAATATTCCCTTGAGCACTCCACCTTGCAAGGGTTGTTCTCTTGGTAAGATGCATGATCACACATATGTTGACTCATCCAAATGTGTGAGTCATCCATTGGAACTGGTTCACACTGATCTGGTGGGGCCTATATCTACTGAGCCATGTTCCAGGGCTTGCTATATACTCTCCTTCATAGATGACCATTTGGGCTATGCACTTGTTGCTTTCATACACAACAAAGATGCTGTTTCTCAGCACTTTACTCACATGGTTACATGGGCAGAGAACCAAACTGGCCACTCACTCACCTCTGTGCATTCAGATCATGGTGGGGAACATATGGGGAAGGAACTTCAATCATTCTTCACTACCAGGGGTGTTACCCATTACACCTCTGCTCCTCATACTCCCCAGCAGAATGGATGTGCTGAGAGATTTAATTGGACCTTGCTTGAGAAAGCAGGGGCCATCTGACACCATGCCTGTCTGCCTGATTCATTCTGGCAAGATGCTGTTGAAACTGCATTGCATATCTACAACAGACAACTGATGCATCATCTTACTTGGAAGATACCCATTGAACAATTCAATGGAGATAAACCTGATGTCTCCTACTTCAGAGTATTTGGTTGTCTTGCTTATGTGTTCATTCCATCTGAACAGTGACAGAATAAACTCTCTCCCAAGTCTGAGGAGATGATGTTTATAGGATATGAATCAAATACTAAAGGATACTGATTCTGGTCTAAATCCAGGCATCAAGTTTTTATATCCTCTATCACCATATTTGATGAGGATATCTTTCCTCACTATTCCAAAAGCCTTGTTAACGGACCACCTCCTATTCCAATTGAACAGGAACTGGCATCCAATGATCTTGAAGATGTAAAGCAAGCACAAGAAAGGAATCCAGACCCTCCTAATGCTCCTCAAGGCTACGTCATACCACTACCACTACCTGTGGATGATCACTTACAACCATTCCACCACTCAAATAATGGGCAATCATCTCAAGATGCAATACCATGGAGATTCCCTAAGGATTTAGGTTTTCCAGCACCATTGCTATCACCTCCACCTTGTTCAACTCCATCACCTCCATCTTCTGCTAAAGTTACTTCACCCTTTCACCCTCCTACTAAACGTGGCCAACCTAAAACTGGTCACAGGAGCAAAATAGTGGATTGACATCAGCACAAGTGATATATGTTACCTCCTCTACCTTCATCTGATGATGAAGAGACAGAACCTATAGGAGAGACTTTATCTTATGTTTGGTTACCTCCCAAGCAACACTCTGATGAGACTTTACAAGAGTTTCACTCTTGCCCTCATCAACACCATCCTACAAGGGATGAGAGGTCTACCTATAGACCACCTGTTGAACAGAGGAGATCTGCTCATGTTCCTATATCAAGGATTCTACCTGACAATGCATATGGGAACAGACCTGCTGTTGAAATAGAGTGAGATCTCCAGAGAGGCCTGGATCCAATCCAGGAGGAGTTATCTGCTATGGAACCTATGCCTGTTGATCAGGTACCTGTTACAACTTGACCTGGCCCCGTTTATTTCTTCCTCTCTTTTTCCTTAGCTTAGTCTCGACAGATCACTATCTGTCTTGCCTGGCGCTACCCTGGCTATTCTCATATGGCATGTAGGTCGTTATCCCATGGACTGCATCATACATTTCATTTCTGACTAATGACTCCACTGTCATTGTCACTTTAGGTTGTTCCAACTGCTTCTTCATTTCATGATAATCTTTGATTGACAGCTGCTTCTGATCAACATTGATTGACAGATCTGCAGCAGATATGACTCGTCTTGACTCATCCTGAGTCCTTATGCTTCTCCAAGTCATATCTCCTTTGGTTCCTTATTCTCCTGCTCGATCCACAGGGTTCCTGTTACGCTTGGCCCAGGTAGGGTCGAGCGTAGACTCAAGGGGGTTCTAGGGACTAGGAGAGTACCAGCGTTCTTGACGCTATGGTACGACTAAGAGCTTTCAGGCGAGGTATCTGCTCATGAAGAGCACGCTCAGCGTCGAAGGATACGATGAGTCCGAGGAGGACGAGTCTTATCCCGGTCTTGGGAGATCGAGCGTAGGAGTTATCTCAAGAAGGTGATTGAGTAGCTCTAGCTTAGGGAATACAGGCGTAGAGACTACGGTTTATATACGCGAGGCATAGAATGGCATGGAATCCCGTAGAAGGGACGGGTCGATGCGGGATGAAGAGAGATGTGACTCGGGGAAGCGTAAGGACTCGGTAGGAGTCGAAACGAGTCACATCCGCTGCGGATCTGTCGATCAGTGTCGATCAGAAGCAGCTGTCAATCAAAGATTATCATGAAACGAAGAAGTGGCCGGAACGGCCCGAAGCGACAATGACAGCAGGGTCATTAGTTGGAAATGAAAAGAAGGTGCAGTCCGTGGGAGTATTAACCTACATGCTGCGCGGGAGCAGTCTGGGTGAGGCCAGACGAGATGGATAGCGATCCATCGAGACTAAGCTAAGTAAAATAAAAGAAAGAAACAAATGGGGCCAGGTCAACTCGTAACATTACCCCCTCTTTACGCTCCTCAACGCCGTTGAGGATATCTAGAGGTCGATGTAGCCGCTGTTAGGGGATCCGGTGACGTTGGCGTAAGCCGTGTCATCCCACACATCGTCTGTAAAGTCGACCTCCAGCTCATCCTGAATCCGGGATGCAAGTGGGCGAGGTCGCGGACGGTGCGACCTTCGCGACGAGCAGGAGGAACTAGATGAGTTAGAGGATGAGGACAGAGTGGCAGGGCGGGGACGACGACGGAGTGGGCATTGGTTCTGAATATGTCCGGGGCGCATGCGAAGGCAAAAGGGGCACTTGTATTCTGGGCAATCAATGCGCCAGTGTCCAAGGCGGTGACAGTGGAAACAGGACGCGTTGTAAAGGGGATGGTCGGGGCTAAGGCTAATCTCACCTTCATTCATAAGGTGGACCCGTTCGAGTCGATCGATGAGGGAAATCTCGCCAGGAGATAGGGGGGAGGACGACGCAGACGGCGTCGGAGCGGCAGGCTCTGCTGGTGAAGGGACCAAGATGGTTTCGACCGGGAGGGTAGGGCGAATGGGAGGAAGAGGGAGACCTGCTCTAGCTAAGTCCTGGGAGTAGCGTTCAATGTCGGCTACGAAGTTGAGCATGTCCAACTGATGCATGGCGGATAGGAGGTAGGACCGGATACGGCGGGCTACGAGACGGAGCTGAGTCGAGAAGAACTCAGACTGGGCGTTTGCAGAGGTGAAAGAGGCGATGGGGTCGAGGCGAGAGACCTGTAAAAAGGCTAGGTACAATGATTCAAGGGGAGAGTCTACATCTAGATGGGCCTGCATAGTGGCGGTGAGGCGGGAGTCACGGAGGCGAGTCTGGAGAAGACGTCCGGACTCACACGACAGTGGGTCGGACCGAAGCGTGTAAGCGAAGCGAGGGACGTTGACGGATAAGATAGTCTTCGGCTTCTCTTCCTGTTCTAGGACAGAGGGCCAAGGGAGGGGTTCGGTGTTCCACCCTGGGGTGGCAACGTTACTAGAGGGGTCCTCGGCGAGGACCATAGGAGGGTGAATGGTAGGAACTGAGAGTTCCTGGGTGAGGGCGGAAGAGTCATCGACTCCCTCGAGGGAGGGGAGAGCGGAGTCGGTGAAGGTACATGAAGACTCGGTGAGGGAAGATTCAGTCGAAGGGGAGTAAGACATTGTTGTGAAGGATATGAAGGTCGTATAGAGCTCGGTTGGTGATTCTCACGTAGAGACCAGCGCGTAGAGTTCTAAGGAGGGAAGACCTTGGGGTGAAGCTTCTTATAGCTTCGAAGGATTGCTTGGGCATGTTTGAACTCCCGTTCCGG
>JBBPSV010000116.1:0-31795 GCA_038093795.1 Retiboletus fuscus
GCTGCGGATCTGTCGATCAGGAAGCGTCCTGTCGATCAATGATCTCGGCTAAGCGAGAGAAGCATCGCCTTCGGTGGTAATAGAAGGGATGCGCGAGGCGAGGTTCTAAGAAAGGCTAAAGCTAAGGAAAGGTGCGTACGCCATTGTCAATGATGGGACTCGGATAGGAGATGTCCAGGGATACGTGAGTAATCCTACCGAGGGTCTGGCATAGGGTCTGGTCTGGAGGCCGGAGCTCAGCTGGGGAGCCGAGGGACTGGGACAGGTTCTGTGGGAGAACCGGTGGACTGGGGCCAAGGATGGGAGCGTCCGAGGGCAGTGTGCACGTTTGGGGTGAGGCCCGAAAGGATCAGTGCATGGCATGGGTGTGAGGCCAGGCCGAGGAGAGGGTCCGAGGTTGGACTCGGTGGAGGAGGTTCTAAGATGACGTCAGAGGACAGGGACTGAGGCGATGCAGCGTACTGTCGGTCCGTGTGTGGACTACGTCAGGGGTCTGGGCGAGGAGTCTAGGAGCGGACTGTTGAAGTCCCGGGCTAAGGCTAGAGACGGGGTCTCGGAGGGATGCTCAATTGGTGATGCTTACGAAGAGACCAGCACTATGAGACTTAAGGGTTCCGGTCAGGCGGAACGGACTATGACTAGGGGAGAGCCAGGACGGGCTTGACGTGGGGACTAAGCGAGGGAGCGCTCAGCGGGTTCTCGGTAATGCGCATGCATGTAGTCCGGTGGGGACTAATGGTGGGCTGGCTGGCTGGGGAAGCCAGGACTATGCTAAGCGAGGGACGAGGTATGGCTGGGTAAGCCATGTAGACTGGCTGGCTAGGGAGCTAGGGCTGGGCTAAGCGAGGGACAAGGTATGGCTGGGTAAGCCATGACTAGGGCTGAGCGAAGGAAAAAGTATAGGGGCACGATAAATCATAACATTACCCCCTTTCTATGGCTCGAGTGCTCCTGAACTTGAAAAGAATTCTAGGACTGTGGGGACTCTCCAGGGAGGTTGGAGAGGGCAACGTGGAGGTTGCCGAGTTCTGTGGCGATCCAGTTGCGGGTAGGGGACTGGAAAGGTGAGTCGATGACTGCGATACGAGGCTTACAACCGACTCCGCGATGAGTGCGGCAGCGGTGGGTAACTACCCAAGCGTCTTCGTAGAGCTTGCGGTATTCAATGACTGGGGCGTCATTGCAGCGTTCACAGGGGACTAGGACAAGGCATCTGGGGCACCAGCTAAGCTGGGGTAGGGCAATTTTAGAGACAGGAGCAGGGACTGGCGAATGGTCGCCGTGGCTAAGGTTCGTAGGGACCGTGATCGGGGTCATGCCAAGGCTGACCAGGGACAGTGCAAGTCTTACATCCCGGGGTGTCAGGATGGAGAGGTCTATGGGGCGATGTGGGGAGTATTCGTCAGCGAAGAAGCTGGCGAACCGGGGTGGCACAGAGGCCGTTCTAAGCGTGGCGACAGAGAGCGCAGAGGACACCGGGTTGGTGCCAGTGACTAGGACCTGCGATGTAGTCGAGGTAGTCTTGGGTATGGAGGTATGGACGGGGTCCGTTATCCCAGAGGTGTTCTCGGGAGGTCTGGAGCTGGTAAGCTCTGCGGGATTGTGGTCTGGTCGCATGCTGAGGGGTTCTAGGACGAGGGACCAGAAGGAGTTCCTGAGGAGTAGGTTCCGGTTGAACTGAGGGCCTGTCAGAGCAGGGCATCGAGGTTCTAAGGAAGCCACTGTCAAGGTCGGCTTATATCTGGGCGAAGGAGTGGGGGACAACAAGCGTAAGCTTGTGCCGTTCTAGGAGTCTGGGCGTGGACAAGTCGAGGGGATCTCCGGCATAGCGGAGGTTCTAGGGCTCTGCTTGGGGTGTCACAGAGTGCTGGGGTTCTGGGCGGCTGGGCCCGTAGCGGAGGTGATAGGATCTGGGCGGTTAGGCCCGTAGAGTCTGCGATGGGACTGAGCTATGATTAGCCTTTTAGCGTCGTGCTAGAGGACATAAGCAGGGGTGATAGGTGACTGATGGTTGCCTAATCGGGTTCTATGACTAGGAGATCGAGTGGTACCCAAAATGGGTTGATCTTCCTGAAGATCTCGGACTGTGGAGGTTCTCTGATGGGGTTCCAAGTATGGCAAGGGGTGTCACCGGGTGGACATCGGTGGATCAGGACCTACTGTGAGGCTCCTGGGCGATGATTCAGTGGTGCCAAGGACAAGGAAATGGGGTAAAAGTGGTAAAATACCCCCCTTCTAAGGTCTGAGATTCCAAGCGAAGATTCTAGGTGGGGCTCCAGTGAGGAGGTTGTGAGGTCCGGTGATAACCGGGGAAGCGCGAAGAAGCGCAGTTCGGTGCTAGGGGTTCTAATGGTTCCATTCGGCTACTTGACGTATGATCCTCAAATGGGAGAGCCGGCGGATTGAGGGTCGGTGGTTCTAAGGGTTCTAGGCTAAGGATTCCAGCAGCTTGTTGACAGTCATCCTCAGATGGGAGAGCTGATGCTGGACTGGGCTAGGGGTTCTAAGAGCTGTGATGGCTCACGGAGAGCCGACGCGCTATAGTGTGCGCGTATACTAGGCATGCCGAGCTGAGAGCAAGGCGGGACTGGGAATCGGGAGGGGTGCATATACATGCATCTCCGGGGCTAGGGACTATGCTGAGTAGTTTAGAGTCTTTCCGGACTTGAGGACTGAGACGAGGTAGTTTAAAGTCGTCCCGGACTTCTAGGGCTGTGACGAGTAGTTTCGAGTCATTGCGGACAGACTAGGACAAGGTAGTTTAGCGTCATCTCGGACATCTAGGACGATGATGAGTAGTTTAGAGTCATCCCGGACTGACTAGGATGAGGTAGTTTCAAGTCATTGCAGACTGACTAGGGCTATGATGAGTAGTTTAGAGTCATCCCAGACTGACTAGGGGGTCGGGAGGAACTCGTATGCATGGGTCTCCGATGGACTAGGGGAGTGCCAGCGAATATCGCTGCGGCACAAGACAAGGGTATAGTTTTAAGTCATCACGGACTTACTAGGGACTGGGTAGTTTAAGGTCATTCCGGACCAGAGACCAGAGATGGGATGGGAAGAGGACCGATCGGGTAGTTGCCATCTACCTGGGATGCGATACTTCGGGTCCGGGGGTCCTAAGACTAGGGGGGAGGCTGGAACGTCTATGCAGGCATCCAGGTACTAAGGAAATCGACGAAGGTCGCAGATCCGTGGCACAATGGGGTTGCTGCACCCTAATGCATAATTCATTGGCTCGTAGGAAGGCTTGCTGAGTCGAGTCGTGCCGTAAAGGCCAAGACAGACCGGTGAGGGTCTGGACTAGGGGTCGAGTAGTTTTAAAGTCATTCCGGACTTCTTGGACGGTGATGTAGTTTAAAGTCATTCCGGACTTCTAGGGACTATGCTGGGGTTCGAGGAACGCAGTGGTTCCAGTGATATCTTTCACAGGGACTAAGCCCGGAAGATCTAGTGATGTGAGTTCTTTAGACCAAGCAGATGTTCGGGTTTCTGAAGGATACGCCTTCGTAGCTATGTCCTGCGCAAAGTATGTCGAGGAGGACGGTGATTCCAGGAGGACAGGTCTATTAGAGTCGTCGTCAGCGACTTGACATGGTGTCGGCGGTGTATCAAGTGTCAATGGTGGACCGCAAAAATCTACTCTTGCTGTCTTGCGAAGAGCAGTCAGCTAGGGGTTACCTAGCGCTCAGAGTTCTAGGGGGTTCTAGGAGTCAGGTAGTTTCTAGTCTTGCCAAGGACAATCTGGGGTTCTGGGGGTGGACGAGGTGAAGCCGAAGCGGCTGCCTACTAGCCGAGGTTCTTCTGCCCATACGGGTGCCGTTCCTACACAGTTAATGGATAATTCACCTAAGGGTGGAGAAGAGGTGGTTCGGGGTCCAAGGAATGGTGTGAGTGGTTTTTCATCATACTCTGGATGGAAGGACAAAAGTCCAGATGGTTTTGGATCATGTTGAGGATCGGGTGAGAAGACAGTGAGGTGACCGGTGGTGTCATTGCCATTGACTGGTTAGCACAGTCGGGTCGAGGACTAGGGGGCAGTTTAGCGCCATGCTGAGGGCGTCCGTGGGGTCTAGAGTAGTTTAATGCCTTCCCGGGCAGACTAGGGTTTCTACGGGTAGTTTATCGTCTTCGCGGACATACTACGGTGATGAGTTAGTTTATCGTCATTACGGACGGACTAGAGCTGTGATAGTTTTTCATCATTGCGGATGTTCTAGGATAGTGATGCGCATTGCTCAGGGAATCACCCCGTGCGAGCTGAGTGCGAATGCATGATGTGCATGGTCTAGGGAATCACCCCGTGCAGACTGAGTGCGGGAATGGGGTGAGGACTGGGCATGCTAGGGAGACAGGGGCTCCTGTGGTGTTCCGTGACGCTTCTGATGAAACTCGGAGATGGATATCGGTGATCACATCTGATCCGAAAGAAGCAGCTAGGGTGGCATTACGCGAGGTGATGAAAATCTTCACGAAGCCTTCGGTGGTTCTATACGTTAAGCAGTTAAGCGCTTATCAGGACTGCGAGGGTACTCCGTAGGCTCTTGCTGAACTGGGAGTGGCGATGATCGGACCTAGTTGATCTGTCTAGGATAGGCAGTTTATCGACGTGCTCAGGTCGGGACACGAGGGATACTGGGGATAGAGATCTCTGCCGGTCGAGAGGTCTTTGGCCTAAGGAGTGTGCTAGGCAAAGGGGCTAGGGATGTCTTTTGTTAGAGTGGAACTCTGTTGGGACAAAAGACCAGGGGTAAACAGTTTATCGTCGTGTCTAGGACGTGACTAGGGACGAGGGGTAAACAGTTTATCGTCGTGTCTAGGACGTCACAGGTCTAGGGGGTCTCGGGGGTCGAAGAGATGTCGGCATGCACCGAATCTTCGAGAGGTCGGGAATGCCACTAAGGTCTGGGGATTCTCCTGAATGAACACTTTCTCCAAGCTGTTCCTTTCAGCGAGAGGAATAAAATCTCCAAGAGCGGATGAGCTCCGGAGCCATGGTCGCGGGTATCCGTGGTCTAGGTTCCCATAGTGGGAGACTGGGCTAGGGCTGGCGGGGGTGCTGCCGTGGCTGTGACTGGGGCTGGGGCTAATGCTAGGGGTCCTTGGAAGCGTCCAAGGTCTGTGGGTTCCATGCGAGTGCTGGGGCTAAGGTCCCTGGGAAGTCCAGAGTCACCGGGGTTCTAAGCAAGTGAGTGAGTGGAGTCTAAGCGAATGGGGAGGGTCTACACAATGGTAGCCGTGGTAGGGGTGAGCTTAGTCTTTTGTTACGCGTGACCCGGGCAGGGTCGCACATAGACCTGAGGGTAAGCTGCCTTCTAGGACTCGGGCTATAGTAGTCCGGGGAACAGACTACTAGAGGTGAGTGGAGGCATGAGAAGGTGAGTTCTCACGTTCTAAGGCTACATGGTAGGTGGCTTGGGTCGAGAGTTGGGGCGGCCTTCAGACGAGAGTCAAGGTGAAGGCGTTGGATTACGAGGGTGTCTATGAATCTAGGAGTATACGGTGATTCAGGTAGACTAAGCTAAGGTACGGAGGACAGTGGAGCGCCTATTATATAGGAGTCAAGGGTGTGCACAGACCGGGCGTCTAAGTAAGGGAACCGGCTGTGGTATAGCTAAGTAGGGGAGATGTGCTGAATGGATAAGGAGTGCACATCTCTAAAGGGAACAGTGAAGTATGACTCAGCGAATGATAAAGAAGATGAGTCATATGTGCTGCGGATCTGTCGATCAGGAAGCGTCCTGTCGATCAATGATCTCGGCTAAGCGAGAGAAGCATCGCCTTCGGTGGTAATAGAAGGGATGCGTGAGGCGAGGTTCTAAGAAAGGCTAAAGCTAAGGAAAGGTGTGTACGCCATTGTCAATGATGGGACTCGGATAGGAGATGTCCAGGGATACGTGAGTAATCCTACCGAGGGTCTGGCATAGGGTCCAGTCTGGAGGCCGGAGCTCAGCTGGGGCGCTGAGGGACTGGGACAGGTTCTGTGGGAGAACCGGTGGACTGGGGCCAAGGATGGGAGCGTCCGAGGGCAGTGTGCATGTTCGGGGTAAGGCCCGAAAGGATCAGTGCATGGCATGGGTGTGAGGCCAGGCCGAGGAGAGGGTCCGAGGTTGGACTCGGCGGAGGAGGTTCTAAGATGACGTCAGAGGACAGGGACTGAGGCGATGCAGCGTACTGTCGGTCCGTGCGTGGACTACGTCAGGGGTCTGGGTGAGGAGTCTAGGAGCAGACTGTTGAAGTCCTGGGCTAAGGCTAGAGATGGGGTCTCGGAGGGATGCTCAATTGGTGATGCTTACGAAGAGACCAGCGCCATGAGACTTAGGGGTTCCGGTCAGGCGGAACGGACTATGACTAGGGGAGAGCCAGGACGGGCTCGACGTGGGGACTAAGCGAGGGAGCGCTCAGCGGGTTCTCGGTAATGCGCATGCATGTAGTCCGGTGGGGACTAACAGTGGGCTGGCTGGCTGGGTAAGCCATGACTAGGGCCAAGCGAAGGAAAAAGTATAGGGGCACGATAAATCGTAACATGAGGTAGGTAGCTCAGAGGGACACAGTGAGCTGTTCCTGAGTAAATATCAGACGAAAATTATGGGGGTTGATGCGAGCATAGTCCTTATCCCCCTCTTTGGGATAGATGTTCCAGTGTCTAGTGAGGGCATCGGGCTTTGTGCCAAGTTACCCAGGGTGAAAACAGATGATCATGTTGAACTTGGAGAGGAACTCCAACCAGTGGGCTTGCCACCGAGTCAGAAACTTCATAGTAGTGAAATATTCAAGGTTTTTGTGGTTGGTGATGATATCAGTTGGAGTGCCTGAGCCTTCAAGATAGTGATGCCATGTCCGAAATGCTTCATGGATGGCGAGGAGCTCCTTATCATGGGTATCGTAATTGAGCTCAAGGGCCGAGAGCGTTCAGGAGTAGTATGAGATGGGCCAAATTTCATCATCGGGGCATTGGATAGAGATGATACCAGCGATAGCATAGTCCAAAGCATCTGTTTCCATGATCATGGGGGCATCAGGGAGCCAATGGGTCAAGATAGGGGCAGTGGTGAAGGCGTCTTTCAGGCATCGGAAGGCAGAATGACAGTTGTCAGTGAATGACCAAGAAGTGCCTTTGTGAGTAAGGTGAGTTAAAGGAATGATAATGTCCAAGTAATTCTCTATGAATTGGTGATAGAAGTTGGTGAACCCGAGGAAGGACTGGATGTCCTTGACCTTTTGGGGTTCGGGCCAATCTTGTATTGTCCTCACCTTATCAGAGGACATCGAGAGACCAGAGGGCGACATGCAGTAGCCTAGGTACTCTGTGGAATCAGTGCTCCACTCACACTTCTTGGGTTTGGCATAAAGCCCATGTTTGCATAGTTGTCGGAGGACTTCTCAGACATGCTCCTTGTGGGAGGCCTTGTCCTCGGAGTAGATTAAGATGTTGTCCAAGTAAACGATGATGCAAACATCTAGAAGATCTGTGAAGATGGTATTGATGAACCGCTGGAATGCCACAGGGGCATTGGTAAGACCAAAGGGCATCACAAGCCACTCATATGAGCCATAATGCATCTGAAAGGATGTCTTCCATTCATCTCCCTCAGTGATTTGGACTAGGTGGTAAGCATGCTGGAGGTCGATTTTGGTATAGATCTTGGCTCAGCTCGGAGCATCTAAGAGGTCTGATATGCGAGGAAGGGGGTAGTGGTCTTTCTTTGTGATCTTGTTGAGTCCTCGGAAGTTGATGCAAAGACAGAGGGAACCATCCTTTTTGCGGATGAAGAGGACTGGGGCAGCATGGGTGGAGGAAGAGGGATGAATGAAACCCATTGCTAGATGCTCATCTAGGAAGGAATGTAGGGACTCGAGTTCGGAGAGAGAGAGAGAGTATGTAGTGCCTAGGAGAGGAGAGGCTCCTTCCTCCAAGTTGATCTTCAGGTTATGTTTGTAATGTGGAGTGAGGGTATCGGCCTTGCTTTTGCTAAAAACATTGGTGAAGTCATGGTATTCAGAGGGGATGCTAGAGAGGTCGACTGGTTTGGAGGATGTGGAGGCAGCTCGAAGGTCGCTCTCCTTAGGGTGAATCTGCATACTAAACTGCACAGAGCCTTGCAGGCAACAAGCCAGTGCAAAGGCTGGGGCACTGATGATTGCAATTGGGGGAGGCTTGCAATCAGAGAAACTTGGTGGATCGGATGGGGGTGAATTGGCCAAGGGGGGTGAATCCCAAGGCTTCGGAGAGGAGCTCAGAGGCGCTGGCAGACGCTGCTTGGGTGAACGGAAAGAAATACTGCTTGAAACCCAATCAATCAACAGATTGTGGAGGGTGAGCCAGTTGTGTCCTAGAACAAGAGAGCAAGACGAATCCAGCAGAGTGACATAGAATGTTGTCGGAGTGATGTCACCAGTTTCAAATCGGACAGAGAGGTTGATGGCTCGAGTGATGGTGTGGTTCGTGGTTCCATCGAAGAGTCAGAGTTGCAGTGGGGGTACAGGGTAGGTTGAAAGACCATGTTTATTAACAAAAGATGTATCAATGAAACAATCAGAGGATCCAGAATCTACGAGTGCAGGAAAAGCAGGGATCAGATAGGATACAAGAGTGATGGAGGGCATAAGTGATTTAGGGTCTGAAAGAGCAGATGCATTGAGTTGGATCTCCTTTGCACACTTGGGGTCAATGCAACCTCCTTCTTGTGCAGAGTTCGGGAGGTTGCTGACTATTTTTTTGCCTTTGAGGTGGAGGTGTCTGGTTTAGTCTCTGGAGCAGTAGTCACTGCTCGAGCCTTGGATGCTTTTGAAGAAGACTTTGGGCAGTCCTTAGCCATGTGGCCAGCGAGTCCACAAAACATATAGAGCTTGTTGTCAAATTGGTGCTTTTGTTCCTCATTGGTGAGCTTGCCGTCTTTGCCTAACTTTGACGATAGGTCAGGCTTTGGAGGTCCAGAGGTGATGGCGCCTTTGCCCTTAGACTCCTTGGAGTCCTTGGAGCCACCAGAGGGGCATGTAGAGGATGATGTGAAGGTAGATTGTTTGTTGGATGTAGCCTTCTGCAAGGAAGGCTGATTGGATGGCTTCACCTGTCGGTTGACCTCAGACTTGCACTCCCAATAGCACACATTGATGGCTTGGGTGAGGTGTCGGATCTTGGAGAGGGTAGGGGGCTTTCCAATGTGAGAGATTTCATCTTTGATTCGGTCAGGGAGACCATTATAGAAGTAGTGTCAGAGGGCACCTTCTCCATAACCTTGGACTTGAGAGGCTAGCCTGTTGAATTCCATGATGTACTTGTTGATGTGCTAACCATCCTTCATGATGAGGTGGTCTAACTGATGTTCGGCATCTCCGACAGGGTTGTGGGGTCTGAAGTTGGTTTGGAGTTCCGAGATGAACTCTTTGTAATCATCCATCCAGATAGGACGGAGTGCAGGTTCTTCCATCTGGAGGAGGTCTGGTTCAAACCACTCCAGGGCCATACCCTTCAGGTATGATTGTGCAAAGGTGACTTTGGCACGATCCGTACTAAATGCCTTCAGGTGGTCTTGGAAGTTGAGTTCACATTGTACCAAGAACACTTGGAGTTTGTGGGGTTCTGTCCCGTCAAACTGGTCAGGTTCTCAGACTTTGGTTTGGGGGGTGGATTTGGACATGGGGCAACAATTGGAACAAGCAAGACCTTGGATGGCATTTGCGAGTTGAGCCAAGGTGTCTCGGGGGATGTTCTTGTTCTCAGAGTTGGATGGTTGGTCATCACCAGGGAAGTCTGAGTCATTATTGGAAGGGTCATTTCCAGGGAAGTCTGGGTCTCCTGGAGGAACTCCTTCATTCAGGGGAGTGCAAGGGTTAGGTTCCCTCTGGCTAGAGTATGGGGTGGAAAGGGGAGAGGAATCCTTCATTTCTTCATCAGCTGCTAACTCGATGATACGTGCTCCTGGGGTTGGTGATGATGGGGGAACACAAGCTTGAGAAACTGAGACAGGGGTTCGGCAAGCAGAGAAGCTCCAAAATTGGTTTATGAGTTCGGGGCCTTGTCAACTGCTTCCAAATGTACTGAGTAAGTATAATGAGGAGATGGCGGAGGGTTTGTGCTCACAGCATGAGCTTGGGATCTGGTGGTACATGTAGCCATGGTTAGAACTCTTTGCAAGTTTGAGTTTGAATATACCATTAAAACCGGGTCAACTCCAAGGCTTATCTCCAAAACATCGGAGATTGGGCTGAGATGTGGGGCTTTGGCTTCACCATATGTGGTGCACCCTTGCAGAGTTCAGCCCCTTACTTTGGGGTCAGAGGTCGGAGGGTCAGAGGCGTCGAACTCGATGTTGTAAACAATGACAAGATTACGACTAGAAGTCAGATAGACAAGAGTCTTCAAGACTCAAAGGATTTGGGGGTTTGGAGCTGAGAATATAGTTGATATTTGAACTAAGGAAAGTACATGATTCCAAGAGGTTTATATACTAGGGTTTGGAGGTGCATTAGTAACATCTGAGTAATGGTTTGTAAGTAGAATGAATCTGGGTACAAGTATGCCAAAGCAGTATTCAGATGAAAGAAAGCCAGAGCAGTGCTACCAAGTGGGAGCATAGGATCGGATGTAGGTAAGTAGCGAGACTAGTACAGATATAGACAAAGTAACATAATAGAAATGGAGAGGAACATACTATGAGAGACTGAGGTTGGACGTCCAAGAGGTCGGGGGTCCGAGCCGAAGGAAAGAGTATTGGGTTGGCCAAGTAAAGACTTGGGGGTAGGCTCAGATGTCCAAGTTTGAACTTAGTGAATTTCTGGGATATGACAGTCCTCCACCCTTACTACAAAATGGACTACATCAAAATGGCATGGGGTGGAGAGGAGAAGCAGGCAAGAGAGCAATCTGCAGGTAATGATCACATCAAGAACTGGTATGACAAAGCCATGAAGATCATTGAAGACACTGTTTCACACTACTGGAATGAGGCTCATCACAAAGTTGCACAGGTGCCAAGTCAGACAGCATCTCCCAATGATAGCACCACCCTGGATGATGAATATGAGCACCATTGTCACACCCTTATGGAGAACATCAAGCAAAACACTGGCACACTGGGATGGCACGCTGAACTATGCCATTACCTCACCATCATCGAAGTCAATGTCAAGAAGGACATGGATATACTGGCATGGTGGGTGGTAAGCATACAGTGGTTATTTTTTGATTGTTTTCTGATTATTTTTAGGCTCATGGTGTGATTTATCCGACACTATCTCACATTGCACAAGACATTTGCACCATTCCTGCATCCTCTGTGCCCTGCAAACATCTTTTCTCAGCAGGCGCTGAGGTGGCAACAGATCGTTGTTCAAAACTTGGTGCTGAAAGGTTTGAAGAACTGCAAATTATGAAGCATGCTTGGCACAGGAATGTCATCAACAATGCTGCAATCTATCAGGAATCATGGTATTCACATCTTATCTTTCTTATCAACTACCATGATTCTAGGTGGGCCTAGACAGAGGCCATTACGCTATCTCTATTACTCATCACATATAACGTCATAGATAACAGATATCTTATCATCCAATAGGATGACAGCTGACTGAGAAATGTCTTGGCATTACCAAGACTATTTCTAATACATTACAAATGTATTACACATATGTTCCATGACATTCTTTAATGTTCCATGGACTTACCTATTATGATAGAGACATACATACGTACATACAGACACAGTCCACTATAAGTAGGACGTGTCATCACTCTCACAATATAAGTCTTATTCCTACTTGGAACACCCAGTCAGCTACTCAAGACTTTGCTATACACTTTACAACAACTCACTCTCCTAGAAGTGAGTATCTCCCACTTCAGGCCACTCCTTCCCTTTGTTGCCCTCAGCTGCGCATGTGGAATTACCTGTGGTATTTCCATACGTTATGAGCCCTGCAGGCTTGTAACTTACTGTCAATTTGGATGTCTGTTCCAAGCTCACGCAGTGAGAGTGAGGTTGTTCTTGGTAGCGTCTGGTGCATTGCGCTGTTCTTTATATTCACAGCAGCGATCAGTGGATATCTGATCCTCACCATTGTGGGATCTGTGATTATCACTGCAGACGTGTTTATTATCATATTCAGACTTGCTTCTGATACCCATGGTATAACACTGATCTATTGTACTTCATCAACTACCCATACCTTGACCACATCGATGACCATCTATCCAGATGACATGGTACAAGAGGTACGACTAGATCATAATGACTTCCCATGGAGACGAGTCAAAACTTCACCAGAGTCCCTGGACCACTGGATCACATACCCTGTGACCATTGTGGAACCCTGCTAGAGACAGGAGAGATCTACCCTTGTGGATCTTTGAGGTGTATCAGGTGTCAATGCTATATAGTGATCGATCAGGCTTGCCTGTGTCAGACCACATCTGCTTCAGCATTGGCTTCTCTCCCTTTCCAACGCTCTTTGCCTTCTCCCCCTATCCTATCAACTCCAGATTCTTAGAGACCTTTTGCCAAACTACCCAACACACTGCCTACCTCACCTGATCAGGATACCCTAGTTCAAACTTCTCAGTATGATAGTGACAGAGACCTGGACCATGAACCAGCTTGGATTTCCAACGTTGGACCTCTGGACCACCCTATACATCCACCACTCCCTTCTCCTTCCCCGCCAGCTCTTCATATACACATACCATCTACACCCTTTCCTCCTCCATACCAGATAATCAACACTATTGAAAATGCAAGCCCCACTTCTCCAATCCAATGCCTTCCAATGGGAGAACTGCCATCTCTTCCATCACCAAACCCCATTGTGCATACCTTCCCTGCCAGCTACCTACTGGCACGAGGAAGAGATGGAAGATCCCAATATATTGCTAGACTTAGCGACAGAGGATCAGATGATAGTGGAAGTTTATCTTGATGATGGAACAGAGAAGCTTGTTGTCTTTTCTAGAGCTCTCATTCAGATTCCGATCATCTCCAACCAACTATCTATTACCAACCAAGTTGTCTTCCCAGTTCAGATACCCAGAGAAGAACTCGAGAGATCAAACTTCAACACACCATGTTACTTCAATACCTTTGCATTCCATGGAGAGACTATTGCATCCTATTATGAAAGCGCTGGACTTGCATTTCCGGTCAACTCATATGAACTTATACCTCATATCCCTCTTCATTTCCAAGGCTATGAAATCCTGCATCGAGATCACTTCATCATGAACTCTGACTTCATCAATCTCCTAGGATCATTCAAAGTCAACTTCGAAGACTTTGACCATTATGGATGGATTGGAAACCCATTCCCAACAGATCCTTATGATGATATCATCATATCTGCTGAGCAGAGATATGAGATTGGTGAAGTACTGATGCAGAGAGAGTGGAATAGGCAGTTCAATGAGTATCACCACTTGCGCTTCAAGGTGCAACATCCTTACTATCAACTATACATCGATTCACTAACCAAGATCAAAGATCAGGAAAGGACCATAGATGCCCTCACTAGAGGAGGTGAATGAGCTCAGGAGGAAGTACAGAGACTTAATAGGGAACTCAAAGAGATTGAAGGTATTCTGCAAGAAGATGAGAGACTTTGATTGTTATGCTTGGCCTGGGTAGGGTCAAGCGTAGACTCAAGGGTAAATCTAGGGGCTGAGGAGTACCAGCGTCTGGGATGCTATGGTACAACTAAGACCTTCAGGTGAGGTATCTGCTCACGAAGAGCATGCTCAGCGTCGAAGGGTTCAAGAAGTCCAAAGAGAACAAGTCTTATCCTGGTCTTGGGAGATTGAGCATAGGAGTTATCTCAAAGGTAGAATTGAGTAGCTCTAGCTTAAGGAGTACAAGCATGGAGTCTACTGTTTATATATGCAGGCCATAGAAGGTCATGGAACCCTATGGAGCGAGCAGAAAAACAAGGAGGTAACAGAGACATGACTCAGAGAAGCAGAGGGACTCAGAGGGAGTCAAAGCAAGTCATGTCTACTGTGGATCTGTCGATCAGCATTAATCAGAAGCAGCTGTCAATCAAAGATTATCATGAAACGAAGAAGTGGTTGGAACGACCCAAAGCAACAATGACAGCGGGGTCATTAGTCAGAAATGAAAGATATGATACAGTCCGTGGGATAACACCCTACATGTCGTGCAAAAGGAGTCTGGGTATCGCCAGACGAGGTGGATAGCGATCCACTGAGACTAAGTAATCAAAGAAAAGAAAAGGAAATAAACGGGGCCAGGTCAAGTCATAACATTGATGGGTTTTACGACCTCATCAAGCTCCACAGAGATGGGCTAAGAAGAAACTGACTAGGGTCAAGATGGTCCATGTTGAGATACCTAGGAGGTTGCTATGCAAGAGATTTGCGGCCAGGATTAGGGCACAACTCTGAGAGGTTTCCAGGAGCTGCTGATTCTTATATCATCATGAATTCTTATTCACGATACTCTTTCGAATGGTTCTATGAATCCTGCGATCAGGAATTCCTTTATATAACCAATGACGTTTGTATTACCAACCCACACTATGTGGAGAACTTGGACTTTGTCCAGTTTGAGCTACTATCTACTATACAACATCAAGAACTGTCACCATCAGCACTCCTGGCCCAATCCACTTCTACCCTGCTCCATGTCCTTCTTTCACCTCTACTGATATTCCATACTCTGGACATTCCTTCACACACTCCATTTTATTCTGAGATGGATTATGCGAGTACTGACCTTGATTCTTTTGAACAGTTTATCTTCTCAATCATCTTCAATTAATCTACCATGGCACTTCCATCCATCTCCAAGTTCAAGATCAACTCTTCTATCCAATCCCACATTTCTGTTCCTACTGGTGCTTCCAACTATAACCTCTGGACCCAACTTATCTGCAGTGCTCTTAATGTCATTGGCACATACTCCTGGGTATCAGGAGATACTGAAACAACCCAATGCGTCTAGCACAGAGCGGTCGTCGTGAGGTGATGGACTAAGTTGCGAGTAAACATCATAGTGCCTTTATACTGGGCTAGAGTGGAGATGGATAAACATAGTCACCCTAGCGTAGAGCACCTAAGCTCCAAAGGGGAGTATGTCGACTGAGGAGGGAAGCCTAAGTCCAACTGGTGTTAATCCTTAGACAGGATCTCAAGTAGATGATAAGGGGAACACACAGAAGAACAAGACTGGTGTTAGCCAGCGAGTTCTCTGGTCTTATATACTATAGTAAACTATTTGTACGTGTTGTAGAGAACAATAGTTCTCTACGCTTATATCCTTCTTTCCCCCCACATTCCTACAGCATCTCTTTGTCTTCTAGAACGCTCCTCTCAAATCCCGATCGTGGTCTGGCCGTTCCCGTCGCTGTCCATAAATCCCAAACGCTCGGTAAGTTGACCCGAAATTCCGCGGTGAGTCGGGTTTGTTATATAAATTCCGTACTTCGTTCGGACGGTCCTTTCACATTTCCTCACGTGTTTACATATTGTTACGATTTGACCTGGCCCCGTTTATTTCTTTCTTTCTTTCTACTTAGCTTAGTCTCGATGGATCGCTATCCATCTCGTCTGGCGCTACCCAGACCCCTCTCACACGGCACGTAGGTCGATATTCCCACGGACCACATCTTTTCTTCATTTCCGACTAATGACTCCGCTGTCATTGTCGCTTCGAGCCATTCCGGCCACTTCTTCATTTCATGATAATCTTTGATAGACAGCTGCTTCTGATCGACACTGATCGACAGATCCGCAGCGGATGTGACTCGTTTTGACTCACCCCAAGTCCCTACGATTCCCTGAGTCACATCTCTTTTCATCCCTCGTTTACCCGTCCCTTCTACGGGTTTCCATGACCTTCTATGGCTATCGTATATAAACTGTAGTTTCTACGCTTGTACTCCTTAAGCTAGAGCTACTCAATCCTACCTTGAGATAACTCCTACGCTCGATCTCCCAAGACCGGGATAAGACTTGTCCTCTTCGGACTCATCGTATCCTTCGATGCTGAGCGTGCTCTTCATGAGCAGATACCTCGCCCGAAGGCTCTTAGTCGTACCGTAGCGTCAAGAATGCTGGTACTCCCTTAGTCCCAGAAACCCCCTTGAGTCTACACTCGACCCTATCCGGGCCAAGCATAACAAAAGCTCTAGCTTACCACGTCGCGGCTACCATTGAGTAGGCCCTCCTCCTCAGCCCAACCGCCACCGATCTCCACCTCGTGGAGAGCCACAGAATCACCAGACCCCGAGTCCTCAGCCTCAGAAACATCGGACTCAGAAGCCCCCACTGAAGGCTCTGATAACCCTGACCTAGATCTCGAGCTATGCTCTCCCACCGAGGAAGCAGAATCCCAAGAACTCTCTAGACTACTGTCCCACCAGCTCTCAGCCGGCGCAGTTATCCCTCGTAGCCCCATACCGCCGTCACTGACACCAATCGCTCAACGTGGTCATATTTTCCCAGCAACGGCACCCCCAGCCCCTCAGCCCCAGCCTCAGACTCCCGTCATGGGAACCAAGCCCACAGAAATCCGCCTCGGAGTTTCTGAAGACTTGGACGGAAACCTCACGAAAGCGAAGCCTTGGCTTCGCTCGGTACAATTGTACCTCTCGATCAACGCAGAAATCTACAACGACGATGCTAGGCGAATCGCCTATGCACTCTCTTTCATGAAGAAAGGTACGGCATCTACATGGGCTGATACCTTCCGAGAATCCAAGATATCTGGCAGAGGCTTCTCACTCGGGAAATGGTCCAACTTTGTTTCCGACTTCGAAGGAGTTTTCTCCCACTCAGAATCGGTTACCAACGCGCTCACCTGGCTCGCTACCAAGCACATGATCCCCGGAAAGAAGGGCGAGTTTTCCCCTTCTTTGGCTAACTACACTGCCCAGTTCAGGTCCAAGGTATCCGTCGCAGGAGTAACCGATGACTTGGTCTTGGTCTCCTACTACTCTGTGGGTATACCCGAGGATCTGATGTTTGACGTTCTCCGGATGGAGAAACCCCCTACCAAGGTCGCCGACTGGTACAAGAAGGTGGCCCTCTTCGACTCTCACCGCCACCGAGCCCGAGGGATCGCGCAGCAACACAAGAAGCCTGGTACTCCCTACGTACCGACCTATTCCAAGAAGGAGGAAAAGGACCCCGACGCCATGGATGTCGACGCCATCCGTCTTCCCCCCAAGCTCACTGAAGCCGAAAGGCAGAAGTGTTTCAAGGAAGGCCGTTGCCTCCGATGCCGCCAAACCGGCCACATGGCAAAGGAGTGCAAGGTCTACGATGCACCCAAGAACCCCAAGAAGACTCATAAAGTGAAGAAGGATGACGTTCCCGAGCTAGCTGACTGCGAAGACGATGATGACGAAGTCGAGTCAGTAGCTAGAATCTCCTTCTCCTGCAAGGATTTTTAGAACGGAGGACCCCGTCAACATGGACTCCTCCTAGGTGTGCCAATGTACTAGTATCTGAGACTCGCAAATCTATGCAGATCCCAGTTCAGCTCATCGTACCTGTGCACTCCCTCAAAGCTGTTGACACCCGCGCCCTGATCGACAATGGCGCCGATATCTCTTGTATTGACTGGGACTTCGTGAGAAAGCACAAGATCCCCACCACCCGGCTACCAAAACCCATCCCCATTCGAAACGTCGACCAATCTAGCAACTCTCATGGAGCCATCCGGTTCACCTGCACCTTCTACGCCAACACCGGGGGAATTACCCAGAAAGTCCTCTTCCATGTCATGTCCTGTGGAAGTGAGAATGTTATTCTTGGACTCCCCTGGCTCCGCTCCACCAACCCCACAATCGACTGGTTTAAACAGACGATCGACATTCCCGAGTCCTGCGACCAATCCAAGGTTCTTTTCCAGGAACACAACGTCGCTACCTCCGAACATAGCGACCGATTCAAGAGACCCAGCTTTGATTGGACCCCCCCATGCCAAGTTAAGGTCAACTGTGTTGACCATGCCCGACTCTACGAATACCTTGACGAAGAAACGGAGAACGAGTTCTGCCAAAGAGCTCATGACCACTATCAAATCGGCCGAATCCAACGGTGTGGATCGCGGTTCTACCCCCTAGGTTCTCCAGTCATCGCCAAGATCACTTCTGCTATGCAGCTTGCGCAAGTGGAGTTCAGCAAGAAACCTGAAGTCACCCTCCCTGCGGAGTATGAGCAATTCTGAAAGGTGTTTGAAGAACGACCAATCAGACAACTCCCACCGGAACGGACTTACGACCACGAGATTAACCTTAAGGAAGGCTTCAAACCCAAGATTGGCAAGCTATATCCGCTATCTCCACGAGAACACGAAGCCACCGAAGCCTTCTTAGATGAGAACCTCCGGTCTGGTGCTATCCGCCCTTCAAACTCCCCCCAAGCATCCCCTTTCTTCTTCGTCCAGAAGAAAGAACTTGACCCCAACGGTAACCCAAAGCTTCACCCCTGCATGGATTACCAAAAGTTTAATGACCAGACCATCCGAGACGCGTATCCCTTACCCCGAATCGACGATCTTATTAACAAAGTGCAAGACGTGAAGGTCTTCACCAAGTTCGACGTCCATTGGGGGTATAACAACGTCCGGATCAAGGAAGGGCACCAATGGAAAGGTGCCTTCCTCACCCACAAAGGCCTCTTCAAACCCATGGTCATGTTCTTCAGAATGACCAACTCCTCAGCCATGTTCCAGCGATTCATGAATGACTCGTTCCGGGACATGATCTCTGAAGGATGGCTCGTCATTTACATGGACGACCTTCTTATCTTTTCACCAGATGAACAACTCCATACTGAACGGACTAAGCGAGTCCTTCAGCGGATGGAAGACCTAGACCTCCACCTTCACCTGTCCAAATGTTCCTTTGCCACGGAACAAGTGGACTACCTCGGCATAATTCTCACCCCCGGTAAGCTTGCCATGGATCCCGTCAAACTTGACAAAATCACCTCCTGGCCGGCCCCTACCTCAGTTAAAGAAGTCCGGTCGTTCCTCGGATTCGCCAATTATTATAGGCAATTCATCCTGGACTACTCCACCATCACTCGCCCCCTCATTGACCTCACCAAGAAAACCCAGCCCTGGCACTGGGATTCATTGCAGGAGACTGCATTCCGTCGGCTCAAAGAGCTCTTCCTCTCAAAACTGGTCCTCCAACTCCCTGATCCCAGTGCACCTTTCGCCATTGCGACCGACGCCTCCGGCGTGGCCACGGGTGGTATCCTTTTACAGACAGACGAGAATGGTGCCTGGCATCCTTGCTCCTATCTATCCCAATCATTCTCCCCAGCTGAACGGAATTACGACATCCACGACCGAGAACTCCTTGCCATCATCCGTGCCTTGAAAGCCTGGCGACATCTCCTCCACGGCTCCTCCACGCCAGTTCAGGTCTTTACGGATCATAAGAACCTCACATACTTCAGAGCCCCCCAGAATCTTAACCGTCGGCAAGCCCGCTGGTTACTCGACCTCGCGGACTTCAACTACAAGATGATTCATGTCCCCGGTTCCCTCCTCGCCGGTCCGGACGCTCTATCACGACGCCCGGACTTCCTTGCCCATGCACCAGACAACACCCAGACAGTCCTCCTACCGGACTCTATTTTTGTCCGTCTCATCGATTCCGCTCTCCGGGATCACATTAAGACTACGTCAAAAGATGACCCCCTATACCTGCAGACCCTTCAGGCCTTCGATGGGTCTATTCCCCCCGCCTTCCGTTCGCACCTTAGTGATTGGCAGCTCCACAAAGGCGTCCTGACTTACCAGGGTCACGTTTACATTCCCCCTGTCACCGGACTGCATAAGTCTATTCTTCAAAGTTGCCATGACCACGAGTCCGCTGGACACCCGGGCTTTCTTAAGACTCGGCAGCTCGTTGCGAGCGAGTTCTGGTGGCCTGGTTTGGCCCAGTACGTTCGCAAGTATGTCGAGGGCTGCGCCCTGTGCCAACAACACAAGGTCAATACACACCCCACGACCCCTCCGCTCACCCCCAACAAGTCCACCGCCACCCGCCCTTTCCAGCAGATCTCCTGCGACATGATCACGGATCTCCCCAAGTCTAACGGTTTCACGGCTGTAATAGTCTGGGCCGACTACGCATCTTCGAAGGGGGCTATTTTCTGCCCCACCACTAAGTCCGCTACTGCAGAGGACGTTGCCGTCCTCTATTTCAAGAAGGTTTACCCCAGATTCGGCCTTTATAAAAAGATCATCTCCGATCGAGGGCCCCAATTTGCTTCTCGCTTCGCGAAGGAACTTGGTAGGCTTCTCAGATGTTCCCTTGCGTTATCCACCACGTATCACCCCCAGACTGATGGGGAAACGGAACGGATCAATCAGGAACTCGAAACCTACCTGCAGATCTTTGCGGGGAACAACCCCATCATGTGGGCCGATCGGCTGATCCACGCCGAATTTGCCCACAATCACCGCCCTCATTCTGTCACCGGTAAATCCCCATTTTACCTAATGATGGGATATGAACCTACTCCGGTCCCCACCGTCCTCCCACTCACGGATCTCCCCGCCATGGAAGATCGTATCAAGGAACTCACTGCGGCCCGCCAAGAAGCCCTTGCTGTGCATGAACTAGCTAGGCAAGTTATGGCTTCTCAGAACAAGAAGAATTTCACTCCGTTCGAAAAAGGCGATCAGGTCTGGCTCGAGGCCAGGAATTTGAAACGTAACCTGACTCACCCGAAATTTGCCCCGAAACGTGAAGGACCCTTTACCATTACAAAGGTACTGTCTCCGATCACGTATCAACTCCGCCTCCCCAAGACGTGGAAAATACATCCGGTCTTCCATGCATCGCTCCTCACCCCGTACAAGGAGAACTCCGTGCACGGCCCTAACTTCCCATCACCCCCACCTGACCTTATCGATGGAGAAGAGCAGTACAAAATTGAAAAGATCGTACGACACCAGGGTTCCGCTGCCCACCGACAGTTCCTTGTCTGCTGGCACGGCTTCACTGCCTCAGACGACACCTGGCTCCCGGAACGGGAGTTCAAACATGCACAAGCCACCCTCCGAAGCTATAAGAAGCTTCACCCCAAGGTCTTCTCTCCTTAGAACTCTATGCACTGGTCTCTACATGAGAATCACCAACCGAGCTCTAAACGACCTTTGTACCTTCACCTTTCATAACATGTCTTACTCCCCGTCCACTGAGTCTTCCCTTACCAAGTCCTCCCTCACGTTCACCGACTCCACTCTCCCTTCTCTCGAGGGAGTCAATGATTCATCCCCCCTAGCCCAGGAACTCTCTGTTCCTACTATACACCCCCCTATGGTCCTTGCCGACGATTCCACCAGTAATGTTGCCACCCCCGGGTGGAACACCACACCACTCCCTTGGCCCTCTGTCCTTGATCAGGAAGAGAAACCCAAGACCATCCTCTCTGTCAACGTACCCCGCTTCGCGTACACTCTCCGATCCGACCCACTGTTATGCGAGTCAGGACGCCTCCTCCAAACCCGCCTCCATGACTCTCGCCTTGCAGCCACCATGCAGGCTCATTTAGATGTAGACTCTCCCTTGGAATCTCTATACCTAGCATTTTTACAGGTCTCTCGTCTCGATCCCATCGCCTTGTTTACCTCCACCAATGCCCAGTCAGAATTTTTCTCCACCCAACTTCGCCTTGTAGCCCGCCACATTCACTCGTATCTCCTATCAGCCATGCACCAGCTCGACATGCTGGACTTTGTCGCTGACATAGAACGTTATTCACAGGACCTCCCCAAGGCTGGCCTCCCTCTTCCTCCCGTTCGACCCACACTCCCCGTCGAAACCATCCTGGTTCCCTCACCAGCAGAGCCTCTTGCTCCAACGCCGTCCGCATCGTCATCCCCATTGTCACCTAGCGAGATCAACCTTATCGACCGGCTTGAACAGGTTCACCTCATGAATGAAGGAGAGATCAGCCTTAGCCCTGATCATCCTCTTTACAATGCCTCCTGTTTTCATTGTCACTGCCTTGGACATTGGCACATCGATTGCGCCGAGTACAAGTGTCTGTTCTGTCTTCGCATGCGCCCCGGACACATTCAGAACCAGTGTCCACTCCGTCATCGTCCCTGCCCAGCCACCCCGTCCTCTTCATCTCAATCCTCTAGCTCCTCCTGCTCGTCGTGAAGGTCGCACCGTCCGCGACCTCGCCCGCTTGCGTCCCGCATCCAGGATGAGCCGGAACTCGATTTTACAGACGACGTGTGGGACGACACGGCCAACACCAATGTCACCGGATCTCCCAACGGGGGCTACATCGACTTATGAAGTTCCTCAAGTGGTATTGCGGAGCGTAAGAGGGGGGTAATGTTATGATTTGACCTGGCCCTGTTTATTTCTGTCTTTCTTTCTACTTAGCTTAGTCTCGATGGATCGCTATCCATCTCGTCTGGCGCTACCCAGACCCCTCTCACACGGCACGTAGGTCGATATTCCCACGGACCACATCTTTTCTTCATTTCCGACTAATGACCCCGCTGTCATTGTCGCTTCGGGCCATTCCGGCCACTTCTTCGTTTCATGATAATCTTTGATAGACAGCTGCTTCTGATCGACACTGATCGACAGATCCGCAGCGGATGTGACTCGTTTTGACTCACCCCGAGTCCCTACGATTCCCCGAGTCACATCTCTTTTCATCCCTCGTTTACCCGTCCCTTCTATGGGTTTCCATGACCTTCTATGGCTATCGTATATAAACTGTAGTTTCTACGCTTGTACTCCTTAAGCTAGAGCTACTCAATCCTACCTTGAGATAACTCCTACGCTCGATCTCCCAAGACCGGGATAAGACTTGTCCTCTTCGGACTCATCGTATCCTTCGATGCTGAGCGTGCTCTTCATGAGCAGATACCTCGCCCGAAGGCTCTTAGTCGTACTGTAGCATCAAGAACGCTGGTACTGCCTTAGTCCCAGAAACCCCCTTGAGTCTACGCTCGACCCTATCCGGGCCAAGTGTAACACATATCATGTGACCTTGAGAGGGACACTTCGCACCATTCAGGTGCAACCCGACATTCACTTACCTCATTTCCTATTCTATTTATATGTATCCAGGGGCATCATCCCGTTTTGTCCATATGTCGTCGGCTTTAGGTTTTGAAGGACGTTAGCATCCGGATTGGGTCATGTTATAAGTACTTTGTACCTAGAGTCGTAATTCAGCTTTTGCTCACTCGCATTTTGATCGTCTAAGTCTCTCGTCGTCGCCGTCCATCATCCATCGTCACCATGCATTGTCCAACGTTTCCAACTCGTCGCTCAACGTCCCCCTCTTCATCACTTTTAATTCCGGATACGAATTCTGCACGTAGGAATTCCAGAAAATTCCCTTCAACTCCATTCCAACTCGGATTTCATTCGGGTTTACCAATTCTGCTGGGTAAAAATCCTGAAGTCACCTCCTGACCTTCCCCACTTGCCAGAATCCCTTAGGGACGAACTCATCGTACCCTCAGACCCCCTTTCTGCTAGCTCAGGCCAGAACGCTTGTTCCTGCAGGTTCTCCGAGCTTTCAATCTCTTCAACTGGAGCCCACCGCGAGGGATTCTCAAAGGGTCTCCAGGAGAACACTTCGGCTGACTCCCCAGCGCCAAGAACTTGAAAATTTGCTAGCGCAATTTCGCGATTTGCAAATTTCCAAGAATTCAGAACTTTTTGTATCCATCCTACCTGGCGACGCACTGCATAACCACTCTGCCAAGCTTCCCGACGTCTCGGCTCTGTTAGGTTTCACCATTGATCCGTTCGAACCACCTGCTTCCAATTTCACATCACCGGCGCCACCAACCCAGACTCTTTCAGGACCATCTATTCCTGGTTCACCCGCCAGTTTAGGTTCATACGGCATTCAGGATCGATTCCTACTTCCAATACCCGCCGCGTTTATACATTCGACCCCGGCTCGCACTCAGGAATCATCTTTTCCCACTTCGCCGTTTTCCTCTCCTCTCAGCCCGCTTACTCCCTCACAGTCATCACCCTCTACCGCTTCGTCCTCTCCCATCTCATCCTCCAATCCATCGCTTTCCTTCCTATTCCAACCATCACTCGTATCTCTGTCAACACATGCACCTGCCATATTACCGAACCCAGTTATTCCGCCTCCACCCATTGTAAACCCGACCCAGACCGCCCGTGCTCAAATGGCTTTCCAGATGCCCCTTAGAGGAGCCCAGAACGCGCCGAAATTCAACAGGAAAAATCCTGCGGACTTACCCGGTTTCTTTGTGGAAATTGAGGAGCTCGCACTGCTTGCAACGCTTGACGCTACCAGAAAAATCAAGGCTTCCCTGCACTATGCCGATCGAGAGGAAACCGAATGTTGGGTGCTTCTCAAGGAAGCTAAAGCCAACCCGATAGATTGGGGTGCCTTCGTTGATGCAGTAAAAAAGTTGTATCCCGGTTGTGAAGGAACTGACCGTTATAGCCGCGCCGATATCCAGTACCTAGTCAAAGAATACCGAAGCAAGGCGATGCGCACCCAGGACGAGCTTGGGGAGTATAGGCGGAAATTTATGAAGGTCGCTAACGCTCTCATAGACAAGAAAAGATTATCCAAGATGGACCAGGATATGCTTTTCCTGTATGGACTCCCCCAGGAGTTAGCAGATCACGTCCGAGGTCGGTTGGAAATCGTCAAACCGAACCATCACCTGGATGAACCATACCCGATCGACGATTGTATAGAAGTGGCAAAATTCCTGCTGACCGGCTCCGCTCTCAGACCTAACATTTCCTTTACTCCTGCGCCCCGTGCTAATACTCCACAGCACTCGTATACTTCGGCCGTACCCATTTGGGCCAGTCCAGCGCTGTCCCTTCCCCAGACAGTCAAGCAAGAGGATGTCTCGGTGAATCGACAGACGGTTGCTCGGTCGAGAGCCTGCACTTTCTGTGACTCCCTCGGTCACTTCATGGGTAACTGCCCTCACGTAGAGGAATATATCCGACTAGGCAAAGCGAGCAGGGGATCGGATAACCGTCTCTACCTACCTGATGGTAGGCGGATCCCGAGAATCCCTGGGTGCCATTGCCTTCGGGATTGTTTAGACCGCATCGCGTCCGAACAGACAGTGACTGCGACGTCGTCGGGCGTTCGTGACATACCACTGCATATGACTGCGGGTATTCTTTCCTTGACGTATCCCGAGACTGACGCGATCCTTGACATCAAGCCTTCCGCTTTCATGGCCTCCATTGAGGACCACGGAAATTCCGATAACTTGTTGATGGCTGACCCCGAATTCCAGCCCTACATTGCCCAAGCTTGGGCGACGTTCCAAGCTGAGAAGCAGGCTAAGGATCTTAAAGGCAAGAAGGTTCACTTTGACGGTGTCGAAATTCCGGCACGCAAGCCCCACTGATCAGACATTTGCTCGGCCACAGTATCTGAGGAACTCGAGTCGCCAGGAATTCAAGCAGCTTCCCGCTCTGCAGCACCGCCAGTCACGCCTGTAACCCCAATGTCGGCAACTGGGGCCACGAATCAATCGGCCTCATCCTCTCGCAGTAGTATTCCTGCTAAACCGTCGTCGGCTAACGCATCTTCCTTCCCTTCTTCAAATCAGTACAGGTATTCATTTCCCTTGGAAGACGACACCGCTCCTAAGCGTGTCCTTGATCGGGTCCTCGAGACGAGTATTCCCGTCCCGGTGAAAGAGCTCTTCACAGTCGCACCGGAATTCCGTAAACAATTCCATGATCTTACTACTACTAAGCGGGTTACGTCTACTAACATTGTTCACATGAACGAACTAGCCGGGCGTGACCCAGGAGCAGTTGAGAGAGAATTCAGGGATCGCATCATTCGCAATGAGGACGGTGATATAGTGGCCCACCATAGCCTACCGCTCCGATCCCTCGAAGCGAAGATTTGTGGTACCGGACGATTGATCAACTGTGTCCTCGACACGGGTTCGGAAATTGTCGCTATGCCCAAGCGAGTATGGGAAAGTCTTGGACTCCCAGTCTGCTCAGACCACGTAATCACCATGTCGAACGCTAACACATCCACAGAGTCGATGCTCGGGGTACTGGAAAATCTCCGGTTGGACTTTGGAGCAGGCAAAGTCTGTCTCCAAGTTCAGGTCATTCCCCGAGCAAACTTTGACCTTTTGCTCGGTCGACCATTTCATTGCCTTATGTCAGCAACCTCTGAGGATTTCCCTGACGGTTCCCAGACTATGACGCTGTGAGACCCAAATTCCAGGAAGGTCTATAGGCTCCCTACACATTCTTGGATGGAGGGATGCCCTCGCTGTCATTGCGGGCAGCAGTGCGCTAACCATCAATCCGTCGTCAAGATGGGTTTTTGAGTATCGATGATCTGCCGAAAGGTTGGGGAGAGCCCGCTGCACCCACATGTCATTCTACCATTAATTCCGCTTCATCATTTTTATTCCGATCGCCTTTGGACCCGCTTCCCTCTCATGATACCCGTTCCCCTTCTTATGAATTCCTTACTTCTACCCAAACCTCATTGACCCCAGCTAACGTTTCGGCTTTTCATTCCGTTTATACCTTCGACCCTGCGAAGCATTGCTTTGTTTATAAACCTGTCACTAAAAAGATTTGGCCAGTTTCGGCTCCCATTGGTGAGGAGTATCGCATTATTCATCGATTACCCGATGACCCACTGGCCGGGTTAAAGCCCTTACCTACTCACCCACCGGAATTTACTCCAGGTGTTCGCTTTACACAGGAACGTGCAGACGTGTTAGATCTCGACCCTGCAAAATGGCTTTGGCCGGAAGAGCTCAAGTTAGTTCAGTGGCTAGTCCGTGAACATGAGATGGCTTTCGCTTGGGTTCCCACTAAGCGAGGTCGTTTTGATGAATGGTATTTCCCACCTGTCAAAATCCTGATGATCCCGCACACACCATGGGTGCAACGCAATATTCCGATACCACCTGCCTCTTGGGAGCAGGCAATCCAGATCATCAAGGATAGGATCGCATCCGGAGTTTATGAACCGTCTACCGCAGCTTACCGATCCCGCTGGTTCTGCGTGCTTAAGCAAGATGGGAAGACTCTTCAGCTAGTCCACGACCTGCAACCGCTTAATGCCATGACTATCCGGGATTCGTCAACGCCACCCTTTGTCGAGCATCTGGCCGAATCATTTGCTGGGTATGCCGTTTACGGTATGCTGGATTTGTTTGCAGGGTATGACCAGCATCCTCTCCACAAGGAATCTTGGGATATGACCATGTTTAACTGTCCTCTCGGACCTCATCATTTAACCACTCTCCCGATGGGCCATACTAATGCAATGCAGGTTTATCATGGCGACGTTGCATTCGTCCTCCAAGAGGAAATCCCAGACCATACCGAACCGTTCATTGACGACGTCCCTATAAAGTCCGAGACTACCAGGTATCAACAGGAAGACGGTTCTTACGAAACCATCCCCGAGAACCTGGGAATTCGGAAATTCATTTGGAATCATCTGATTGTTACTCACTGAATTTTGCAGTGTTTCAAGATTGTCAGAGCTACAGTGTCCACGAAGAAATTCGTGTTGGCCGCTCCTGAGGCTACCATCGTCGGGCACAAGTGCACGTTCGAAGGGTGAATCCTGCACAAGGCTAAAGTCCAGAAAATCCGAAACTGGCCAGAGTGCAAGAACCTTACGCAGGTTCACGGATTTCTAGGCACCTGCGGGGTGGTTTGTATTTTCATTCAGAATTTTGCTTTGATCGTGCAACCGCTCGTCAACTTGACCCAGAAAGGCGTTCCTTTCGAGTGGGGCGAACCACAATGAGCAGCGATGATTCGTCTGAAGGACGAGATTATTAAGTCCCCCGCGCTGCGACGCTTGGACTACAAGTCCGGACGTGAAGTTATCCTGGCCGTGGATACTTCGGTTATTGCGGTTGGGTATATTCTGTCGCAGGATGGCGAGGACGGCAAACGCTATCCGAACCGATTCGGTTCTATCAGCCTCACTGAGGTCGAGAGTCGTTATTCCCAAGCGAAACTAGAGCTTTACGGACTGTTTCGTGCATTGCGAGCAGTTCGGGTTTTTATATTTGGAATCGCTAACCTCACAGTAGAAATGGACGCTAAGTATGTCAAAGGGATGATCAATAATCCCGACCTCCAGCCAAATGCGACCATCAACCGATGGATCGCGGGAATTCTTCTTTTTCATTTCAATCTCATTCACATTCCTGCCGTGGGGCATACTGGCCCAGACGGACTGTCACGTCGCCCGCCATCTGATGATGACCCTCCCGAGGAGGACGACGTCGAGGATTGGTTGGATGATACCTATTCCTTTTCGATTTCCTTGCTTAATGAATGCCCCCTTCCTTCCCTTACCCCTTTGGAATTCCGCCCATACCCCTATGATACATTGGACACTACCAGCTCTTTCAACTGCCTTGCAGACTTCCAGACCACCGCTTCGTTCGCACCAGTTTACCCCTTCCTACTTCGTTGCTTTGTTCTTTCTCCTTCAGACGATCCTTCCTCTTCGGGAAATCCCGTTATACCCAGATCCACCAAGGCTGTTGCCAAAGAGGCTCGGCTTGATCAGATTCGGAATTTTCTTGAAACCCGTGTGCATCCCGCTGATCTCTCTGACGCAGAATTCCAGTCCTTCGTCAATTCCGCAACCTGATTCTTCGTCTTAAACGGCTCCCTCTGGCGTTGGGAACCTCATGGTCGGCACCAATTGGTAGTACCAGAGCAGCGATGTTACGGACTCATCAAGGAGGCTCATGACGACCTTGGACACAAGGGTGTCTTCTCAGTCCGGACCCGTCTGCTGCTTCGGTTTTGGTGGCCGATGCTGGTCAACGACGTCAAGTGGTACCTCCGAACCTGCCACGAGTGCCAGATTCGTCAAACCCGAAAGTTGCATATCCCGCCTACGGTCCCTATCGTTGGTGGCCTCTTCCATAAGGCCCATATTGACACGATGGTTATGCCATGCTCGGGTGGCTATCGCTTCATCGTCCAGGCTCAGTATGCTCTGACAGCATATCCAGAATGGCGTATGTTGTGTTCAGAAAATGCGGTCGTGCTCGCTTCCTTTATTTTCGAAGATATCCTGTGCCGGTGGGGTGCCCTCTCAGAAATTGTTACTGACAACGGTCCTGCCTTCATCCAAGCTTTAGATATCCTCGCGACCCAATACCATATCCGCCATATTCGGATTTCCCCCTACAACTCCCAAGCTAATGGCATCATCAAGCGACGGCACCTCGATGTCCGGGAGGCCATCGTCAAATCTTCCCAGGGGGGGGAGCTGCACTGGCATACTGCCGCTCACTTGGTTTTTTGGGCAGAAAGAGTAACTATCCTGAAGTCCACTGGGCTATTGCCCTACTTCATGGCCCATGGCGTCGAGCCACTTTTTCCGTTTGATATTTCTGAGGCTACCTTTTTAATTCCGCTACCTGACACTGACCTGCTTTCTTCATTGGGATTAATTGCCTGGCGTGCCAGACAGTTACAGAAGTGCCAGGAAGACTTGGAAGCTGTTCGTCAGCGTGTTCTCCAGGCTCGTTTCGAGTCGGTAAAGCACTTCGAAGCTGCATTCAAGAATCGGATTATGGACTACGACTTCTGTCCTGGAAGTCTGGTCTTGGTTTGGAATACCCGAATCGAGAAGGAGCTAAACCGAAAGACAAAGCCGAGGTACATCAGTCCAATGGTCGTCCTTCGCAGGACTTCAGGAGGATCATATCTCCTGGCCAAGTTGGATGGTGCAGTTTCCAGGCTTCGATACGCAGCGTTTCGACTTATTCCATATTACCAGTGATTCAGTACTTCTGTTCCAGTCACCCAGCTAACTGGCCTAGACGAAGAAGATCTGGATAACCTGGCAGGAGAAGATGTTGAAGAGCCGGACGATGAAGAAATGGATGCCGTCGACACTGAATAACCCCATTCCCTCTCCACCGTTAATTCCGACACCGATACCATCCACCCGATACCCAAATACCGCCATTGTTCATATGATAGAAATTCCGTTTCACCCCGGGTTTAGACCGGCGATACGTACTCTCTCTCTCTCCTTATTGAAAAACCGAAAACAAAGTCACTAAAAATTCCACAGACAGTCATAGTACGATAGAAAAGATATACCGTCGAAAAGAACAGTCATAGAAAGAATTCCGATATCACACTGAAAAATCCCGAATGTGTCTCAGTCATTCCAAGTACCCCTTTGTTTCTCCTGCGTATAGAGACATGACGCACATTTTAAATACCCTCCTTCACACTCCTTTAAACTCTTACACCAGGGCGACTCGGTAGGAGCAGACGCGAAAGAAGACCGAAGAACACAAGTCGGGTCGGACGCTCGCACATCGGGTTTAATCATCTATCCTATTTACTCACATTCGCTTACCCTTACTATTTTTTTACTTAGACCGCGGATTCGGACGGACTCGAGCGTGCAAGAATCGGGATTTCCTTTGAACATACAAATGCGGTCGGGAATTACAAGTACACTATGACGGGATAGCAACTATGAAGATGAAGAAGGGGGGAGCGCCTACTCAATCCTGTGCAACTCCTCCATGGCCTCCTCCATTACCCCCAACACCTCCTCGTGCTCGACCTCGAGTGCCTTGATACTGGCCTGGATTTGCCAAATCCTCTTCTGGGACTCGAGGAGGTGGCAGATAGCCATGTTGCGCTTCTTCGCAGCCTCGGACCGTCCAGATGAACTGGACACCTTGATGGTCATGGTCCGCGCCTTTGTCTTGGCCTTGACCGGTGTCGCCTCTTCCTCTTCCTCATCTTCGGAGACCTTGATGATCCTGGGCATCGGCTTTGTCACCCGAGAAGGTCGTGCTAAAATTCCGATTAGCGAACGCATGAGAGGGACGCGGATTGGACTTACCGGGAACCGCGACCTCCACTTTCCCCTTTCGCCTCCCGCACTTTACTGACCGGCTGCACTTGACCCTGGAGAGCGAGCAGCTCACGCACGCTGCCCCCTCAATTCCGATGCACTCCCGCTTGCCTTGGACACACTTTTCGCAGGGCGGGAGTGGTTGCGCCCTCCCCTTCTCCTTCGCTTGCCTGGGTTGTTGGGCGTCTTCCTCAACCTCAACCTCGTCGTTGTCGTCATCCTCGACACGCTAACACTAAATCCGAGTCAAGTTGGGATTTTCGCATAACAACCAACCACTTACCTTTCTGTTCCCAGCCATCCTCCTCTCGAACGACTTGTCCGAGACCAAGGAGGCCTCAGACGACACGGCCCGCATCCCCTGCGCAGACCCTGATCCAGATGGGACCAGTGTTTCTTCGACCTCCATCGCGCCCTCGGTGTCTTGTGTCAGTTTGAAGGCGGGCGCGACAGCAGAGAGAGGGGGCGCCGCCAATGCTACCTTCCAGTCAGCGTGCTGCTGGTCAGCCTTGGCGATGTCCTTGGCCGTGCTCTCGTCGAGCCCAGCGTTGAGCCCGAATGACGCGGTGTCCTCCATCGCCTTCATAAGAAGATCCTGCAGTTCGAGGCGTCAGTACCGTTAGAGTGGCGACAAGCGTAGCGGGACACACCAGTGCAACACTCCAGTTCCTTATCCACAACTCCTTGTCTTCCCTCAGTTCTTCCTTGTCGTTGGGCATCGTCTTCATCAGCGTAAGGACGCATTCCCGAACATCTTCAAACGTCTTCTGAGCCGCTGCGTGCTTGGCCGCCTTGGGATCGGATTTCTGCGTGAGGGCGGAGAGGCGCGATTGGAAGTCGCTCATGGTGGTAGGAGGAATGGGGAGATGATGATGGTGATAGCGAAGGTGGAACGCGGATGGC
>JBBPSV010000117.1:0-31740 GCA_038093795.1 Retiboletus fuscus
AATGTGCTATTGACCAATGAACTGTTACTACCAAGGACAGGGTTGTAGTTGAAGTCATTTGTTTCATTGGTTCCATCATCAGCATTCCTGTATCCTCATAGATGGTAAGGAATACCATCAAGAAGGTGTCACTAAAGGCTGGAGTAAAGCAAAACAAATATTTTGTCTGTTACTCATAGAACAAGGAGGTTGGCCTTTGCTTTTACATAAGTACCAGCATTGGACTGTAAAGGAGTGGAAATGACCCAGATGATTAGATGAGACCAAAACCAATAGAACTAAGTCATATGAACAGGAATGTCTGGGAAAAGGAACAAAAAGAGGTGCTTATTTTCAATGAGATTACAGATGTAGTCAAGTATGGAAGAGGTTTACTGATGGTATGGAGTTGCATTGGGTGGAACAGTATGGGAGGTTTGAGTGAGGTTGAGGAAAAGATGGATGATCAACAGTATGGAGACATTTAGAAGGCAGGGTCACTGCAGAACATGAAGAATTTTGGACTTTCTTAAAATAAAGTCATCTTTCAGAACAAGAATAATTCCAAGTATACCTCCAGAAAAGCCCAAATTTGCTTTGATGAGCAGTCAATCAAGCTTTTGGATTAGCCTTCATGGTTTTCAGATGTCAGTCATTTAATCCACTTGAAATCATCTCAAAATATACCCTCCTGGTTATAAAAGAGTTTCTGTGAAGATTTATCAATTATGAAATAGGGTGGTACTGGAGTGGGGGAAGAATTTTGTAGAAGAACATCAGAAATGGATACAAAGCATTTCTAGAAGGATTCAAGCAGTTATTAAGGTCAGGGGAGGTCATACCAAGTGCAAAATGCCCTAGTGTATGCAAAGTCAAACAACTGTCCCAATGAGTTGTCATTTTGATATGACTACCATTCCACCAGATCCCACCCAAATATGTTGACCAAGAGATGGATTTGTAGCTAAGAGCAGGAGCTTCATTCCCTCTACCAATGATTAAGGCCTTGGGCTAACTGTAGAGTTAGTACATTTCAATTAGTGAAAAACATGCAAACATTGGGACAGTTGTTTGAGCCACTGTAGATATTCAATCAGTATTGTCAATTGTGTGGGGACAGTGGGGCAACTCAACACAGCCAAATTTTTGTTTGCACACATCAGTGGTCCTCTTCCCTTCACCTGCTACTAAGGTGAACTTGTTTTGCAGGTGATCAGCTAATTGTTATGCGAAGTGTCACAATGGGGTCTTCCTCCTAGTACTGTTGTCAAGGTGATACTCATGAAGAGACTGACATCTTGACAAGAGTATGGATAATAGTTCAGGCGATACTTACAAGGAAACCAATGTCTGATACTAACTCAAAGGGGAGAGAAAGGATGGAGGTTTCAAGAGTGATTTCTAAGGACATGAGGATGAATCAAGCAATGCTTGTATTGCGAAGACCAAGATTGGAATACAAGTACAAGAGATATGAGTATTTATAGACCAGAGCGATGCGCATAGACCAAGAAGTGAACAATAAGAAATGGAACATAGGGACTATTCTGGAAGGTGGGAGACACTAGCCATTGTGAGAGAAATGACAAAGGAGTGATTAGTCTGATGTGAGCCTAGGGAACTATGACAAGAGAGAATAAAAGATCCGTGAGGGACCCATGATGAGAATACAACCAATGCTGGTATAATGAGTGACAATGTTGCCCCTCCAAGAGTATAGTTGATGGTAGATGGCGAATAATAGTATATGAGAATGAAGAAAAGAGAAAATTGTAACATTACCCCTGTTGTACAGTTGAGCCCCTGGCTCAATCCTCATGCTTCATGATTCTCCCTCCAAAGGTTGCTGGTTAGGTGGGGGGAATGGATGGTCCACCATGGATCACATGGGCCTGTGAAGGGGATAGTAACTCAAATGGGCAATTGTCAATGATATGACCTGGTTGACAGCAACATCCACAATTGCAATGGGGGCAGTACCACTCTCGATGTCCCCAATTAGAGCAGAATTTGCATTGTTGAGAGAGGCAGGAATGTGCTGCATGGTCTGGGATATGTTCGCAGCAAATGGGACAAATGTACTCTGCACAGTCCCCCTGATAGTGACCATGGGAGTGGCACTGAAAGCATTCATGATATGGGGAGATGGGCATGAGGGCGATTGCTTGGGGCATGACATGAGTGGGGGAGGAGAGGGCACATGTGCCATTTGGGAGTGCAATATATTGGGGTTGGTTGCAAGGGATGGGGATAGTAGAGTCATTGGAGTCATCAGATCTGTCTGAGAAGTGGGCATAGTTGCCAGCATCTGAGGCTATGAGTGTATGGGTGGGGGATCCTGGGAGAGAGGAGAGTTGGCTGGCTAAAGGAGGAGGTACTGGATAAGGGGGGGTGATGGAATGGTTGTGAAAAGGATGAATACAGTCTTGTTCTTCTAAGTAGGTGTCATGCTGGTCTTGGGGTAAAACAAGGAAAATTCATCTAAAAATCGGATAGATAAGTTCTGGGTCTAGCTGTTCTATGTAAGTACTGTAACCATGATGGAACATGATAGTCAGGATCCTCTTGGGGAGGAGGGATAGGGTATGACATAGCAGGAGGTCAGGTCTCTTGGAGGATCGGTCAAGACATTGGGTGCAGGCAAGTAGATGGTATGTTTTGGTGAGTTCTTGGGAGATGATATTGTCATGGTAGGTAGGGTTTCTCAAAATAGCCATAATGAGGGCTGGGTCATCTAGGACTGCTGCGAATACTAGATGGGCTCCTTGCTCTTGCAGAAGTGATAGATATACTCACTGCCCATGCAAGGGTGAAGCTAATCCCCAAGATGTCAATGAGAGCAAGGAGACAGAGGATAACATTGGTAATGACATAGCAGTGTAGAAACAACAGAAAGTTTGGTGGTAACTTTCCTATATGTGAAGGGTATATTTGTTTGTCCTTATAAGGAGGTCCAAAAGGCAGAGGTGGAATGCTGGATAGGAGTGGTCCACAAAGGAGAGGGTCTGAAGATGGTCCAGACTGGGAAAAGGTAGTCCAATGGTATGAGCGATAGTCCAGACTTGTTAGTCCAAGATGAAAGGTGTTATGTGTAGCATATAAAAAGAGTTTCTAGAATAACTCTTAAGATCTTCAGAGGGATCTGCTCACGAGGAGCATGCTTGATGAAGAGGTAAACTTAAGAGTTCACAATGGATATCTCAAGGACTGGGGATGACCCAAAAGATATGCTAGTATTGTGCAGATTCTGAATGGACTTTACAGGAGTTGGGGTAGTACTTTAAATAGGATAAAAGTGATGCGCATGGACCAAGAGACCAAGAAGGAAGTTGGCTACATGGAGGTAATTGGAGACACTGGTTGTTATGAGAGAAACGACAGGGGAGAGATAAGTCCATAAGAGAAGATGATCGGTCAGCAAGATAACCCTATAAGTGACAAATGGGTCAGACCAGTTATCATCAAGAAATAGGTATAGTGAAATGAAAGGTTGCCCCTCCAAGTATGTAGGAAAGAAGAGAGAGATAGGAGGAAGACAAAGCGATGAAGAAAGAAAATTGTAACAAAAGGTGGTCGGTGACAGTGAAGACAATGAAGATGTATGGATGAGTGGACATGTGATGTGGGAAATACGTGCATAAGGATCCCAAAAGGTAAGATCCAAAGTCAGAAGATGTATTCAAAACCAGATGTACAAGACTTTATAGTCTGGGCATATCCCAGATTGTGAAGGGTCGATGTGTAAACAACATATGAACTCTAAAAAGCAGAGGGAATACACGATAATGTGTAACAATGTCAGTGACATATGTCTGAGACCACAAAAGGGTATATTGAAAGTACTACAAAGTGATAAAGCAAAACCAATGCAGACCAGACTAAGATGATGTGGACTGGATTGACCAGATTGACTTTGGACTGGCATGGACAGACCGGATAGACCTCAGATATGTTCCTATATGAGAACAGAGATCCTCGGATCTCTACAGCAGATGAGGAACATGCACTGATTTGTAGTTTCTTTTCAGGAGATACTCACAAAGAGACCATCAACTGAGGTAGAGACTACAGAATCAGAGGTGGTGTTTCTGTTTATAAGCAGATAGTGTTACAATTTTCTTTCTTCATCGCTTGGTCTTTCTTTTGTCTCTCTCTTCCTCCATACGTACTTGGAGGGGTAACCTCTCATCTCGTTATGATCACTTCTTGATGTTAACTGGTCCAACTCATCTGCTATTCGCAGAGCTATCTTGACCATCTTCCCTCATGGACTCATCTCTCCTCTGTCGTTTCTCTTGTAACGACTTGTGTCCCCCATATCCCCATATAGTCAATTTTCTCTTTATCTCTTGGTCCGTGTGCATCATTGTTATCCTATTTAAGGTATTGCTCTGCTTCCTGTAACACTATTCAGAATCTGCGCAATACTAGCATGTCTTTTGAGTCACCTCTGTCCCTAGAAACAATTCTTCGTCAACTCTTAAGTCAACCTCTTCATTGAGCATGCTCTTCGTGAGCAGATCCCTCTGAAGATCCTTAAGAGTTATTCTAGTAAACCTTGCTTGTATGCTACGCGTAACAAAAGATTCTGAATCTCCCTCAGTCCCACCTCTCTAGGTGAAGGACCCCCCATTAGTCACCACGAGTCACCCACAAGAATCCCTTGACCCCGAGACCTTCGACATTGAGGTCAATCAAAGAGAAGAGACAAGCAGCATCACTCTTCCCTTCCACAACCCATACCAGACCTCTGATATTCCCCAGAAACCCCCAAGACAAAGAAAACCTTGTACCACCCCTGGAATTAACCCCTTGACCACTGCCACTCAAACCATCGCGCCCACCATGCCCACCAAACCCACTGAACTAAAGGCAGCCCTCCCTGCCAACTTCTCTGGAAAGCCTGCTGACACTTCCAGATGGATCAAGGCCATGAAAGCCTACTTTGTTTTGAACTCTACTCTGTATACCACCAATGAAGAAATGATCATGACTACCCTCAACAAGATGAGTGAAGGAAGAGGAGCCTCCTTTGCTGAAATGTGGTATGACAAGATGGCCGATCCCAACGGTAAACCTGCAGAGAAAACCTTCCCCTACTTTGCCACCAATTTTGAGACCACTTTCTACCCCTTTGACACCAAGGCTGCTGCCTGCCTCGACCTGTCTAAACTCATCCAAAAGTCCTCCCAGAAACCTGACAGAACCTGGGATGATGGATTCCAACAGTACATCACCAACTTTCAGAACCTTGCCAGTAAAGCTGGAATCACTGATGATATCACCCTCATCGACCTATTCTCCCTGGGAATTGACCAGAAACTTGCCACCATGATCCTCTCCATGGCAACCATCCCCACCACTATCACTGAGTGGATCAACCAAGCCAAGGTCTTCCATGCACAGAAGATGTGTATCCTAGCCCTCCGAGAAGGACACCCACAACCCTCCTCCTTCTTTCAAAAGAGTTCCTATCGAGACCTGAACACCATGGATGTCAATAGTGTCACCGTCAGTAAACTCACCCCAACAGAACGAGCCCAATGCATCAGAGAAGGACGATGCTTCTGATGCAGAAAGATGGGTCACAATGCCACCGAATGCAAGGGAACATCTCCCCTTCGAAAATCCCCCCACCTCCTGTACATCCGAACAACCACTGGACTAACCCCCACACTCCCCACCCCCCCCCTACCAAGACTGACCTGGAGGTCTACATTGACTCCCTCAAAACCTCAGGGAAGGAAGGAAAAGAGATCCTCACCACTTTAAAGATGTGCTACGAAGAAGAGCCCATTGAAGAGATCACTTCTGTACACCTGGAACGAGTTAAAACCATATGGGATTTTTAAAAGGGAGAGTCACCTCGATGTCGCCTCTTCCTACCTCTTATGTACTTGTAGCACCATTGAACAATCGAACCTTACATCTTCCAGTTCTACTACAAGGAAAGAACAAAATCATCGAAACCTCAGCCCTCATTGACTCAGGAGCCACTGGAAATTTCCTCGACCTTTGCCTCCTGGAGAAGAATAACTTCTCCATAACACCTCTCCCTGACTCTATCATTGCATATATAATGTAGATGGGACTCCTAACCAACAAGGAACCATCACTTGAACTGCCTCTGTCCCCTTCTCTTCAGGATCCTTCTCTGATCAAGAAAAACTCATGGTAACCAAACTCAGCTGTCTGCAGATCATCCTCAGAATGCCCTGGTTGAAAAAGCTCAATCCAATCATTGACTGGAGAAGATTCTCCATATCTCTGCCTTCCACTTCCCCCCATGAGATTGACTATCTCTCACTATGGCTTGGTAAAGATGTAGGTCAAGAACTCGCTGAATTAGTAACTCTTAGGTATCCTTCTGAAGAAGATGGGTCTCTCTGTGAGTATCACCTTCAGAAGGACACCGAAATCAATGGAACCACCACAGAACTGTCTTCTCCTCTTGAGGAACTTTTACTGGACTTTTGCAAGGACTTCATTGACGTCTTTTGGGAACAAACCCATAATGAACTCCCCCCCCACCGAACCTTCGACCACACCATAGAACTCAAAGACACCTTTGTCCCAAAGATTGCCAAGATCTATCCTCTCAACCCTCTAGAAAAGGAAGTTTGTAAGGAGTTCATTGAAGAACACCTCAGAACTGGTCACATCATCCCCTCTAAATCTCCCCAGGCATCCCCTTTTTTTTTTGTTCCGAAGAAATCTGATGGGAAGTCTGACCCGAAGAAAGACCTCCACCCTTGTCAAGACTATTGTTGGGTCAATAGTCATACTGTTCGCAATGCCTACCCGCTCCCCCTGATCCCTGAACTCATCGATTGTTGACAACCTCAAACCAAACAATGGCTCGGGCTATCTCACACTAGGCTTGCTTTAGAGACAAGTGAATGATGGGGAAAACCAACAAGAACTTGACTGGAGTTCTTGGTGGGATGGCATTGCTTATATATGTTTACAATGTTTGTACATATTATGGACATGGTCCATGCGAGTGAGGCTATGGTATCTAATAATAGTATGTATCAGTCAGTGATGATGTATCAATGACGGAGATTAATAACATGAGGCATATGACTAAAGAGTCTAGGCTCGGTCACATGACTAAGTATCTCACAGTCATGTGCAAGAAAGGTAAAAGTATCGACAAGAGATCATCTTACTTGTGGTATGTAATAGATAAGAAAAAGAGATTAGATAAGGGTTCGTAACATTACCCCCCTGCTATGGTTTGACTTCCAGGCAAGACCAGGTGGGCCTTTCTTCATAAGATGGTCCATAATCTTCAAAGAGTTCGTTAAATAAGGTGGATGTGAGGTGCAGCCTCTGAGGAGCGTTTGGAACACGTTTGTAGAAGTCATTGACCACATCCTTCACGTATCTTATGACATTCTTCTCAGTTTCCCAGGAGCGTTCTTCCTCCAGGTAACCTTTCCAGTGAACCAAAAATTCCAAGGTTTGTCCTTTCAACCTGGAATCCATGATGTACTCGACTTCATGCAGCTCTTCCCCTTCATCGGTAACTTCAACCAGTCCGGGTTTATAGGAAGGTTGTCCCATCAAGGGAGCATGATAAGGTTTAATGTGGCTTATGTTCACTACCAGGTGAATGTGCAGTTCTCGTGGGAGTTTTAATTTAACCGCGTTGGGTCCCATCAACTCTATGACCTTGTAAGGGCCAAGCCATCACTCTGTGAGTTTCTTTGAGAAGTGGGTTTTCATTAAATTAAGGTTCATTGTGGCCAGCCACACTTCATCTCCGATTTCATATTTTGGAGATTCAGAACAGTGTTTATCTGCCTGTTCCTTCATTTGGTGCTGTTTCTTTTCTAGATTTTCTTTAACCTGTGCTAGCATGTCCTGCCATTCTTCAGCAAAGTGTGGGATCACAGAGGTTTTTAAATTAGATGGGGGTTCTATTCCCATGCGTGGTTTGTAAGATCAGGTGATCTGGAATGGGGTCTTTCCAGTAGCTGAATGAACCCATTGATTGTATGAGAATTGCACCAGCACTAACCATTCTGACCAAGCTTCTTGCTTTTTGGCCATGTATAGACATAAATATTGAGATAAATCTTGGTTAACTTGCTCCATTTGACCATCCGTTTGAGGGTGGAAGGCCATGGACATACGGAGTTCGATCTTGAGACATTTCCCTAGATCTTTCATCACCTGTGATGTGAATTGTGGGCCTTGATCTGATATAATAGAGTTTGGTTTTCCAAACGTGGTCTCTATATAGTTTAGCCATCTCCAGAGATGTGATGATTTTATTGGTTGGTATGAAAACGGCTTCTTTTGAGAATCGATCAATGACTACTAGGATGGTGTCGTAATTATTGGATAAGGGGAGATCTGTGATAAAATCTGTGGAGATGTCTTGCCAGAGTCCTGCTGAAATAGGATTGGGAATAAGTTTTCCTGCTGGAGGAACGTTGGTTGGTTTTATCCTATTACATCTTTTGCAATGGAAGCAATATTCTTTAATGTTGTCTTTGATTCCTTTCCATGTATAATATCGGGAGATGAGGGCGTAAGTCTTATCTGCACCTCCATGACCTGCCAGGGTCGAATCGTGATAGAGAGTAATAATATCCTGGCAAAGTGTGTCTTCCTCAGGCACATAGATTTTATGGTTTTCTTTAAACAAGCCAGTTTCATCCCGTAGGAATCATTGACCAGGCGCTTGTCTTAAATTAGACTGAGCGTTCTTTACTTGGATGAAGATTTGTTCTTCTTCTGTGTGTACCCAAGTCACTTTCTCTGCTCTTCTCATGTGTTCTGTGGGAATCATTTGAACGCCTTTGTTATCATTCTCAATTCCGACTGCATGATCTTCTCATCAGCTGAGGGCATCTGCTTTTCCCATGGAAGCACCGGGCTTTTTGACTAATTCATAATCAAAGTGTGAGAGCCATTGTGACCACTGTGCTTGTCTTCGGTTAAGGTCTTGGCATGTCATAAAATATTGGAGATTTGCATGATCCGTCCAGATTTTGAATCTGTGGTGTGCTCCTTCCAGAAGGTGTCTCCATTGTTCTAAGGCTAAAATGATGGCTAGCATCTCTTTGTCTGCTATGGGATAGTTTCTTTGTTCCGGTGACATGGAATGTGATGAAAATGCGACGGGATGCCAAATACCCTCCCGTTGCAACGATAAGACAGCCCCTGTTGCGAAATCTGAAGCGTTGCATTCTAAGCGATATTCACAATTCTCGTCCGGGTAAGCGAGAACGGATGCTGTAACAAATTTTTCTTTTAAGTTATCAAAGGCTTCCTGTTCCTTTGTCCCCCATTTCCAGGGTTGATCTTTCTTTGTTAAATCATTGAGTGGTCTAGCCACTATAGCGAAGTCTTTGATGAAGTGGTGATAGAAGTTTGCCAAACCTAAGAAGCTTCGTACTCCTTTTACGTTCATGGGAGTTGGCCAGGCACAGATTGCTTTGGTCTTTCCGTCCTCCATAACGATGCCATTCTCCAATACGATCATTCCAAGGAATTCTACTTCTTTGACCTTGAAGGTACATTTTTCCAGTTTGATGAAGAGATCATGTTCTTCTTCATTGTCTGTTTTAGTAAATACAAGGATGTCATCGATGTAGACTATGCAAACATCCGGCATATCAGTGAAGATATCATTCATCATTGTCTGAAATGTGGCCAGGGAGTTACACATCCCAAAATACATAACTAGGGGTTTGAAGGCTCCTCTATGATATACAAAGGCTGCCTTCCATTCGTTGCCTTCTTTTATGCGAACATTATTGTATCCCCAGCATAAGTCCATTTTTGTAAATAGTTTAGCTCCTTTCAGTTGTTCTATGATCTGAGATATGAGTGGGAGTGGATAATTGTTCTTTATGGTTCCTGAGTTAAGGTGGCAATAATCCTGCACCATCCATTTCTTCCTGTCTTTCTTAGGAATAAAGAAAACTGGACTTGTTTGGGGTGACTTCGAAGGTCTTATGTACCCCTTTCGTAGTTGGTCATCTATGAAGTCAGAGACTTCTTTCTGTTTGTCTACTGACATTGGATAGAGTTTTCCTTTTCGTGGTTTGAAATCCTCTTTTAGGTCGATAGCATGGTCCCAGGGTTTTCATATGGGCATGTGTTCCAAAGATGTTTTCGAAAATATTTCTAGGAATTTGTGATACTCTTTTGGGACCATTTCTTCCACACTGAGTTCCTTTTTCTCAGGTGGTACTATTTCCAGTTTCTTGATCCGTTGATAAGCATATGGGGCATCATTGAGTTCCTTTTCTTCTAAGGTTCTCAGGAACACAGTTCTCTCAGATAATAAATAACATGTCTGAGGACATCTTGTGAGTTTGAGGATTCCTTTCTCCCAATCAATCTCAGGGTTGTGCTTGCTTAGCCATGTATATCCAAGTATCATCTGGTTCTTTCTGAGATCAGTTACTTCTGCTGTTATCTTTTCTCAGTGTTCTTGATAGTCTATGATCATTTCCGCAGTATGAGTGATGTTTCCTATGGAATTCTTCGAACCGTCGACATTGAATACTGGAATAGGTCTTTCTAATTCCGTGGTCTTTATCTTGTTCTTTGTGATCCAAGCGAGATCTACGAAGATTCCATTTGCTCCAGAGTCTAGAAGCACTTTGACTTGGTGCATGCTATGTTTAGCGGTTGGTGAAGCTGCTTGTATCATAAGACACAGCTCTCTTTTCTGCCTTGTGGATCGTATTAGGATCTGTTCCAGGATTTCTTTTGTATATAAATTATTTTTTTGTTCTTTTCTAGCTGAATTAAGCCTGCATTTCCATGCAGCAAGCCCTAGTTGGGACCTGGCTTCAGTGTACATATCACTACTACTGTCCAAGTCACTATCATAAATTGTCTTATCCTGGGAGTTGAAGAAGTCTTCTTCTTCTTCTCCATATTCGGTATCTAAATTACAAAATCTATTATAAAAGGAAATATTGTTCGGCAGGGGAGTCTCAGGAGTACCCAGTCGGCTCTGAGACTCTATTCTTTTCCCTGCTTCTTCTGTGTGACCCGAAGGTCCTTGAGGTAAGCCTCGATTTCATCTACCGAGGACATTTGTTGGATAGCCTTTAAGGCGGGCTCTCCTCACGCCTTTCCTTTTCCTTTTGACGAAGGTACTTCTTCGTCATCTGAAGACTCAGCGCTCATAGCACAGACACTGCGATATTTTGAGCACCTTCGGTTATGCCCTCCCCCAAGGAACTTGCACTCGGGGCATGCCTTTTTGGGCTTCTTACAGTCTTTGATCATATGAGCCTCTCCACAGTTGAAACATTTGAGAGGACCTTTTCGTACCACGTTGATGTCCATGGGCTCCCTTCTGCCCGAGAATATGCATGAGCCAAAAGGCTCTCTTGCTTCTGCCTGGGAATACCAGGTCTTCTTCTTTCAAAGTTTGAAGGCCTCAAGGTTTGTGCCTATCCGGCGTATTTCCGGAAGGTATTCTTCAACCGAGTGGTATCTCGATCCTTCTTGGTAGACGATCCTCATTATGTCATCTTTGGTGTTGTTTTCTAGATAGTACACCACTATCTTGTCGAAGTATCTTGCGGCCGAGTTGCCGCATGCCCGAATGTAGATTGCTTCCCATCGGATAAGGAAGTCTTGAATGGTTTTGCCATTCGCCTTGTTTGTATTCGACCAGTTCCTTCATGGCCTGGTCTTGGTCATTTTCAGGGATGAACCTGAGTTTGAAAGTATCCTCCAAGGCATCCAAGGAGGGCCAATCATTGTCTTGCATTGAGTGAAGGATTTGCATCCTTGCCCAGTCAGCGGCTCTATGCTGATCTTTTCCATCCTTGGAGCCTATCCTTGTTAGGACCACGAGAGTCCTTTCCTTGTTTGAGGTATAAGCCTCATTGTTCATTTTGATGAATACTTTCATTCGTATCCACCAGCTTTGGAATTCTTTGTAGGAGCCATCGTAGGTAGGGGGCTCCGGAACCATAGTTAATTTCTTTGAGACATTTACATTGTATCTATTGGCTGCAGACATCTCTGCTGCAGCCGCCCTTGTTTCGGCGTCTCTCGCCCTTGTGTTTGCCTGCTCCAGGCTGGCTTGCATGACTGTTAATTGGACCTGCATCGTTGCAATCATTTGAGCCAGATCAAGCTGTGCGGGTGTGTCTATGCCATCCATTTCGTTTGGTGGTGGGTTTCTTGGTGATGATGGTGGGGAGTCATGTGGGTGTTCTGAGGAGGTCTCTTCTCCTGAGAATTCTTGTGCTTCTCTCAATTGCCACAGGTTGTCTTATCCTGATGGGTGGAAGCCCGTGATCTTGTATGAAAAAGTAGGGAGATGGTTCTCTGTACCACGCTTCTGCTTCATAGAGATGCTCTGATTCATATTGGGAGTGTGTTGCAGTGAAACCTGCCCTTATGAACTCTAGAACGTGATCTGGGAGTTCATCTTCTTGTTTTATTTCTGGGAGGAGGAAATCATTGTTTGGGTCGACCTCTGGAAAGACGTATGGTTCCTGTTTGATCTCGACTTTTGGTCGAACGAGGAACATGTCTGTTGGCGCACTTTGGGATCCTAAGCTTTTAAGGATTGGGAACATCCTTTGTAAAAGAAGTGAAAAACTTGTGAGGCTCTATGCTCTCCAGCAAGGTGAGAATCAGGTCAAAAACCTTCCTGACTTCTTGAATCAAAATCTGTATGTAACTTCACAGAGGTCAGGCACAAGACCGCTTTTTTGACGTGTGAAGGTGGTATGGACTAGCGATAGAAGAAATGTGCCTCACATGGACATGCCCTTTCGAGCAAGTGAAAGTAAAAGGTAGGTAGGTGGGGCGGTGTTTAAACCTTTGAAACCTCTCAAGGTTACCCACTACTTGCTCCTTACAGGCAGATGAGTCTCTCCGCACTCTAGTGTGCATGGCTACGTAAAAGTGAAAGGTTGCCAAGTGGCAGTGGAAGATGTAGAAGTTTCCCTTAAAAGCCTAGGGTCCAGCTATATCCCTTTAATGCTAGGGGCCACGTCTGCATCACTAGGACGGGCGTTGAGTAGATGTGAGATAGGGCAAGTAAAAGTAGTCAAGTTCTAATATTGACAACCTCAAACCAAACAATGGCTTGGGCTATCTCACACTAGGCTTGCTTTAGAGACAAGTGAATGATGGGGAAAACCAACAAGAACTTGACTGGAGTTCTTGGTGGGATGGCATTGCTTATATATGTTTACAATGTTTGTACATATTATGGACATGGTCCATGCGAGTGAGGCTATGGTATCTAATAATAGTATGTATCAGTCAGTGATGATGTATCAATGATGGAGATTAATAACATGAGGCGTATGACTAAAGAGTCTAGGCTCGGTCACATGACTAAGTATCTCACGGTCACATGCAAGAAAGGTAAAAGTATTGACAAGAGGTCATCTTACTTGTGGTACGTAATAGATAAGAAAAAGAGATTAGATAAGGGTTCATAACATCGATGATATGAAAGATGCCAACCTATTCACTAAATTCGACATCTGCTGGGGATACAATAACATCCACATCAAGGAGAATGATCAGTGGAAGGCTGCCTTCATCACCCCTTTTGGCCTCTTTGAACCCACTGTCATGTTCTTCAGTTTCTGCAACACCCCTGCCACATTCCAAGCATTCATGAATCATATCTTTGCCAACATGATTGTGGAGGGATGGCTCAAGATCTACATGGATGACATGGGAATTCATACCCGCAGATCCCTTATCCTCCATTGTGAACATACTAGACAAGTCCTCCTACACCTCAGAGAACATCACCTCACCCTGAAGATATCCAAATGCTCCTTCGACCGCCCTATCATAGAATATCTGGGACTTATCATCGGCCAAGGACAAGTACAAATGGACCCTTCAAAATTATCTACCCTAGCAGACTGGAAACCACCCACTTCAGTCAAAGGGGTCCATTCCTTCCTTGGATTTGCCAACTTCTACCAAAAGTTCATCCCCAATTACTCCAACATAGTTGCCCCCCTCACCCTCCTCACTTGAAAGGAACAACCCTGGATCTGGGGCTCTCTTCAAGACAAGTCATTCGACTTCCTGAAGTCCATATTTTCCTCTGCCCCTGTGCTTTTCATTCCAGATGTCTCCAAACCCTTCTCCATCATGACAGATGCTTCCCTTCTTGCGGCTGGAGCTGTCCTGATGCAGCAAGATAGCAACAGTGACCTCCACCCCTGTGCTTACTTCTCGAAGACCTTCTCCCCTGCTGAACGAAACTATGATATCTATGATTGGGAACTCCTTGCAGTGATCCTTGCCCTCGCAGAATGGAAACACTACCTTCAGGGAACCCTCCATCCAGTTGACATCATAACTGACCACAAGAATCTATCCTATATCCGTGACCCAAGAAAGCTCTCTTGTCGCTAAGCTTGCTGGTCTCTCTTCCTCCAAGATTTCCACATTAACTAGGTGGTCACTCCAGGATCTAAGATGGGACCTGCCAATGCCCTCTCCCAAAAAGACTCAATTGACACCAGTGACGATAATCTCCATGCCTCCATAGTCCCAGAACCAATTGTCATCCAAGCCCTCGACCTCACTCTTGCTTGCCACATTCGTGACTCTTCCACCTCCGACTCTTTTGTCCTGAAAGCTCTTGCCGCCCTGGATGAAGGATCCCCCCTTTTTACCTGGGCCTCACTCCAAGACTGGACCTTTGACAATGGCCACCTCTACTTCAGAGGCCGTCTCTATGTCCCATCTTCCTCTCGGTCCTCCCTCCTCTCCTCCATCCACTCCTCTCCTCTGTCTGGGCACATGGGAATCTTTCGCACCAAAGCCATTCTTGAGCATGACTTCTGGTGGCCTGGGCTATCTTCCTTTGTCAAAAGTTACATTGATGGCTGCACTGTCTGCCAGCAAAACAAGGTCAATACCCATCCTACCTGACCTCCCCTCTCCCCCATCCCCACCACCTCCTCCCTCCCATTCAAACACCTTTCAGTCAATCTTATCACTGACCTCCCCCCCTCCATAGGGTTTGATTCTGTGCTAGTCATGGTCGACTACCTTAGCAAGGGGGTAATTCTCATACCCTGCAACAAGACTATTGATGCAGCTGGAGTAGCCCAACTATTCTTTGACAACATGTTCAAATGCTTCAGCCTCCATGACTCCCTTGTTTCTGACAGAGGCCCTCAATTTGCCTCTGCTTTCGCTAGAGAACTAGCCAGAATCCTTAGATACAATGTCAAACTATCCACTGCTTATCACCCCCAAACTGATGGACAAACTGAACGAACCAATCAAGAACTAGAAACCTATCTCCGCATCTTCTGTTCCAATAACCCCACAACCTGGACCTCTTATCTCACAGCCGCCAAATTCCACCACAACTCTGCCCTCCACTCTGCCACCAAAAAATCCCCGTTCTCCCTCCTTTATGGCTATGAACCCCGCTCCTACCCTTCCTTAGGAAAAACCTTCCTCCCTGCCCTAGAAAACAGACTCGAATCCCTGGATTCCACCAGAAAGGAAGCCCACGCTGCCCATGAATCTGCACAGAAGATCATGGCTTCAAGGAGATCCAGAGCATCACCATCATGGAAAACTGGAGATAAAGTATGGTTAGAAGCCTCCCACCTCTGATTAAAATACTCCTCTAGGAAACTAAGCCCCAAACGCCTGGGACCCTTTGAGATCACTAAAGTACTATCTCCCCTGGTATATGAACTCTGCCTTCCCCCCACCTGGAAGATCCATAACACCTTCCATGCGTCCCTCTTATCTCCTTATTGCACTTTGGAAGCACATGGTCCCGCCTTTCCTACCCCTCCCCCGGACCTTATTAGCCAAGAAAAGGAATATGAGGTCGAAGCCATCATCGCCCACAAGGGTCCTAGCAACAGATGGAAGTACCTGACTGCCTGGAAAGGATATCCACCATCAGAAAACACCTGGGAACCTGAATCCAACCTCCACCATGCAAGTAAAATCCTCTCTAAATACAAGTCCCTCCATCACCTCTAACTCCCCACACTTCCTCTCATGAGTGTGCTCTTTGTGAGCAGATTCCTCCCAGAGAAAGAATGTATTCACTCTATATGTCCCTTTACAACGAAGTCCTACCCATCTGCCTGCTACTCCTCCTCATCTCCCTCTGGTTTCTCGCTCTATTCTTCACCCAACTCTTCCCCTCAAAATAGCAAATGCCATTTCAACTACATCCTCCACCTCATAACGTCCCCTACATAATCTTTGCCACCCTCCTTGTAGTGATCTGGGCCATCGCAGTGGCCTACTTCCTCACTGAATACCGTCGTCAACCCCAACTCCACCTCCTCTCATCTCTGTTCTAACCATGTCTGCTCCCCCTTCTCCCTCTGCTGCCACTCCTCTTAGAAACCGCCCAGTCAGACCCTCCTTACTACCTGACTATTGGGCCCAGCTACTCTATGCTGCTATTCTCGATGACCCAACCTTAACTCTTCTCATCGAGAACAATGCCTTATTTCAAATAGATGAGATAAGCCAAGAACTAGTCCAACTATTTCATGCGATCCTCCATGCCCAACGATTAGAACGAACCCTTCGTCCCCATGATGCTCCCCTTCATCTAATCTTGGGTGAGCTCCCTGGACATGTACTGTATGCCTTACACCTCCATGGTTTTGGCACCTTCGTCGAAGGTATCATCCCAATCCACATTTATCCCACCTTTCGTCGTTACTTTCTCCTCATGCCGCATGACCAGAGAGAAGCTTACTTACTAAACTCTGCCTCTTCCCTCCATATCCCTTCTCCTCCCCCCCTTCCTGTCAACACTCCAACATCACTAGCCTCCTGGATCTCCTCCCCACCTCCTGACACCCCCACCTTAGTCACCACTGACAATGAAGAAGACACCCAATCCTCTTCCTCAGAAGAAAGCACAATCCCCATCCTCCACAATACTCCTCGGTATATCCCCCTCCCTGGCAGATGACAAGCCCTATCCTCTCCCTTTCGGACTCTCCCTAGACCTCCAGCCCTTATTCGTACACCTGCAACTCCCTCTACCAGGTGTTTCTACTGCAATACGCTAGGTCACTACCTCAAGAACTGTCCCAACTTCTGATGCCCAAGCTGTGACCTCCTAGCTCCAGGACATAACTCCACTTCTTGTCTCAGGGTCCAATGCGATTTCTGTCATAACTGGGGACATGCAGCCTGCTTCTGCCCCCATAGAAACTGTGGAACTTGTTATCAACCGGGTCATATCGTGGATGAATGTCCTTTTGAGCTTTTATCCTCCTCTCAACAGATGGCAATCTACGGTGGACCTTGTTACACTTTTCCCTTTCTACTACGCTTTCCTGACCTTATGCTTACCTCTCGCTTTGTATTCTGTCGTCTCGCTGATCGAGCCCCGCCCGACGACGTCTTTTATCTTTGTATTACTCATAACGTTCTTGAATGTTCTCTCAACTTCCATGCTCTGTAAATGCTGACTCACCAATGTTCCTCAGAGTTCTACCAAGTTCTATGTCTGACTCATCGTCATTCTATTACATTCTGTTCTGTTCCATTCGGTTACCACGGCTCGTCTATTTAAACCGTAGCACTTGACTTGTAACCCTAAGCTTGATCTTCTCAATTCAACGAGTTCTTGCGGACTTCGTCTGATCCTCTCGTCTCAGTCTTCATCCACCCTTCAAGTCTACCTCAAAGGGAAGCCCTCTAGTAGCACCATGGCTAGAGGTACTCTACGTCGTCCAAGCTTCCGACACCCCGTCCGCTTGACTCCTTTGAGATTGCGCCTAGCCTACGGCGAAGCATAACAGACCTTCACTCCCTTCAGTTTGATGGTTGGGTGAATCCAGGGTTAGTTATTGAACCTGGGGCTCAATTGTATGGAAGGGGTAATGTTACAATTTTCTTTCTTCATCGCTTGGTCTTTCTTTTGTCTCTCTCTTCCTCCATACGTACTTGGAGGGGTAACCTCTCATCTCGTTATGATCACTTCTTGATGTTAACTGGTCCAACTCATCTGCTATTCGCAGAGCTATCTTGACCATCTTCCCTCATGGACTCATCTCTCCTCCGTCGTTTCTCTTGTAATGACTTGTGTCCCCCATATCCCCATATAGTCAATTTTCTCTTTATCTCTTGGTCCGTGTGCATCATTGTTATCCTATTTAAGGTATTGCTCTGCTTCCTGTAATACTATTCAGAATCTGCGCAATACTAGCGTATCTTTTGAGTCACCTCTGTCCCTAGAAACAATTCTTCATCAACTCTTAAGTCAACCTCTTCATTGAGCATGCTCTTCGTGAGCAGATCCCTCTGAAGATCCTTAAGAGTTATCCTAGTAAACCTTGCTTGTATGCTACACATAACAGATAGTATGCAAGTGGAGTGTCAGAGGTTTGACTCAGGTTCCCATGTATTTTCTGATGAAGAGTATCCTTTCCATGTGGTCAGGTACTGCCAATTACATTGAGGGCCTTTGTGGGCAATGATTTGGTCAACCTCCCATTCTTCTTTATCTTCGATCATATCAGGGTGTGGGAGAGAGAAGGCTGGGCCATATGACTCAGTGGAGCAGAAGGGGGATAGAAGTGAGGCATGGAAGATGTTGTGAATTTTCCATATGGATAGGAGGTGGAGTTGGTATGTGAGTCGTGATAAGACCCTGGTTATCTCAAAAGGGCCATGGTGTTTTGGGGCAAGTTTCCTGAATGGGTATTTTAGGTGGAGATGAGTAGCTTCCAACCACACCTTATCTCCAGGTTTCCATGGGGAAAAGTGATGGGAAGCATGGTTTGCCATGAGTTTTTGTGCTGATTCATGAGCAGCTAAGACCTCTTTTCATGCTTTGTCCAGCATGGACAGGTGGTTCTCCAAGGCAGGGAGGAAGGTTTTTCCTAGTGGGGGGTAGGATTGTGGTTCATAGCCATAGAGTAGTGAGAAGGGGGATTTTTTTGTGGAGCTGTATGGTGCAGAGTTGTGGTGGAACTTGGCTGATGTTAGGTGTTCCACCCAGGAGGAGGGATTGTTGGCACAGAATATTCATAGGTAGGCTTCTAGCTCTTGGTTCATTTGTTTGGTTTGTCCATCCATCTGGGGGTGGTAAGCCATGGATAGGCGGACATCATATTTTAGGAGGCAAGCTAGTTCTCTGGCGAAGGCAGAGGTGAATTGGGGGCCTCAATCAGATATTATTGTATCGTGGAGGTTGAAGTGTTTGAAAATGTGGTTGAAGAAGATTCAGGCGATTCCTGCTGTGTCAATGGTTTTTGAGCATGCTATGAGAATTACCCCCTTTGTAAAGTGGTTGACCCAGACCACTATAGAGTCGTGGCCCCCGGATGGTGGTAGGTCGGTAATGAGGTTGACTGTGATCTGTTTGAAGGGAACTGTTACGCTTGGCCTGGGTAGGGTCAAGTGTAGACTCAAGGGTAAGGTCTGGGACTAGGGAGTACCAGCATTCTTGATGCTACAGTACGACTAAGACCTTCGGGCGAGGTATCTGCTCACGAAGAGCACGCTCAGCATCGAAGAATACGAGGAGTCCAAAGAGGACGAGTCTTATCCCGGTCTTGGAAGATCGAGCATAGGAGTTATCTCAAAGGTAGGATTGAGTAGCTCTAGCTTAAGGAGTACAAGCATAAAGACTACTGTTTATATACTCAGGCCATAGAAGGTCATGGAATTCTATGGAACGAGCGGAAGAATGAGGAACTAAGAGTGACATGACTTGGAGAATTATAAGGACTCAGGAGGAGTCAAAGTGAGTCATGTCCACTGCAGATCTGTCGATCAGTGTCGATCAGAAGCAGCTGTCAATCAATGATTATCATGAAACAGAGAAGCAGTCAGAGCGATCCGAAGTGACAATGACAGCAGAGTCATTAGTTGGAAATGAAACGTATGATACGGTCCATGGGATAACGACCTATGTGCCATGTGAGAGTAGTCTGGGTAGTGCCAGACGAGATGGATGGCAATCCATTGAGACTAAGCTAAGGAAAAAGAAAAAGAAATGAACGGGGCCAGGTCAAGTTGTAACATTACCCCCCTTTTATGCTCCTCAATGCCATTTGAGGATTTCTAAAGATCAATGTAGCCCCCATTGGGGGAACCAGCGACGTTGGCATAGGCCATGTCGTCCCAGATGTCGTCCATGAAGTCAAGCTCTGGCTCATCCTGAATGCAGGACGTGAGTGGGCGAGGTCATGGGCGGTGCGACCATCGCGACGAGCAGGAAGAGCTAGAGGAATGAGATGAGGATGAGGATGGAGTGGCAGGGCAAGGACAACAATGGAGGGGGCACTGGTTCTGGATGTGTCCAGGGCGCATGCGAAGACAGAAGGGGCACTTGTACTCTGGGCAGTCAATGTACCAGTGTCCAAGGCAGTGACAATGAAAACAGGACACATTGTACATGGGATGATCAGGTGTAAGGCTGATCTCACCTTTGTTCATAAGATGGATCCTCTTGAGTTGATCAATAAGGTTCACCTCGCTAGGTGATAGAGGAGATGACTGTTACGATTTGACCTGGCCCCATTTATTTTCTTTACTTTCTTTGTTAGCTTAGTCTCAGCGGATCGCCATCCACTTCGTCTGGCGTAACCCAGACTCGTCTCGCACGGCATTGGATGTGACTCACCCTGACTCCTCCCGAGTCTTTATGCTTCCCTGAGTCACATCTCCTTTTATTCCTCATTCGCCCGCTCGTTCCATAGAGTTCCATAACCTTCTATGGCCCGAGTATATAAACAGTAGTCCTTATGCTTGTATTCCCCAAGCTAGAGCTACTCAATCCTACCTTTGAGATAACACCTATGCTCGATCTCCCAAGACCGGGATAAGACTTGTCCTCCTCGGACACATAGTATCCTTCGACGCTGAGTGTGCTCTCTGTGAGCAGATACCTTGCCCGAAGGTCTTCGTCGTACCGTAGCGTCAAGAACGCTGGTACTCCTTAGTCCCAGACTTACCCGTTGAGTCTACGCTCGACCCTACCTGGGCCAAGTATAACAAAAGCTCTAACTTACCACGTCGTGGCTACCATTGAGTAGGCCCTCCTCCTCAGCCCGACCGCCACCGATCTCCACCTCGTGGAGAGCCACAGAACAGCAAGCCGCTGAATCCTCAGAATCATCGGACTCAGAAGTCTCCACCGAAGGCTCTGATAACCCCGACCTCGACCTCGAGCTACACTCCCCATCCGCGGAAGCAGAATCACAAGAACTCTCTAGACTACTGTCTCACCAGCTCTCAGCTGGAGCAGTTATCCCTCACAGCCCCACCCCACCGTCACCGACTCCGATCGCTCAAGGCGGTCATATATTCCCAGCCATGGCACCAGCCCCCCCCCAACCCCAGACTCCCGTTATGGGAACCAAGCCCACGGAAATCCGCCTCGGAGTCCCTGAGGACTTTGACGGAAACCTCACGAAAGCGAAGCCTTGGCTACACTCAGTACAATTATACCTATCCATCAATGCAGAAATCTATAACGACGATGCTAGGCGAATTGCCTATGCACTCTCTTTCATGAAGAAAGGTACGGCCTCTACATGGGCTGATACCTTCAGAGAAACCAAGGTCTCAGGCGGAGGCTTCTCCCTCGGGAAGTGGTCCGACTTTGTTGCCGAATTCAAAGGAGTTTTCTCCCATTCAGAATCGGTTACCAATGTGCTCACTTGGCTTGCCACCAAGCGAATGATCCCAGGAAAGAAGGGTGAGTTTTCCCCTTCTTTGGCTAATTACACTGCCCAATTTAGGTCCAAGGTATCCGCCGCAGGAGTAACCGACGATTCGGTTCTGGTCTCCTATTACTCTGCAGGTATATCCGAAGATCTGATGTTTGACGTTCTCCGAATGGAGAACCCCCCCACTAAAGTCGCCAACTGGTACAAGAAGGCGGCTCTCTTCGACTCCCATCGCCGCCGAGCTCGAGGAATCGCCCAACAGCACAAGAAACCTGGTACTTCATACGTACCAACCTACCCTAAGAAGGAAGACAAGGACCCCGACACCATGGACGTTGACGCGGTCCACCTTCCCCCCAAGCTCACTGAAACCGAAAGGCAGAAGTGCTTTAAGGAAGGCCACTGCCTCTGATGCCGCCAGACTGGCCATATGGCAAAGGAGTGCAAGGTCTACGACTCTGTGAAGAACCCCAAGAAAACCCGAAAGGTCAAGAAGGACGATGTTCCTGAGCTAGCTGACTGTGAGGATGATGACGAAGCCGAGTCGGTAGCTAGAATCTCCTTCTCTCGAAAGGATTTTTAAAACGGAGGATCCCATCAGCGTGGACTCCTCCTAGATGTGCAAATGTACTAGTATCTGAGACTCACAAATCTATGCAAATCCCAGTTCAGCTCATTGTACCCGTGCACACCCTCAAAGCCATTGACACCCGAGCCCTGATCGACAGTGGCGCCGACATCTCCTGTATCAACTGGGACTTCGTGCGAAAACACAAGCTCCCCATCACCCGACTACCGAAACCCATCCCAGTTTGGAACGTCGACCAATCTAGTAACTCCCATGGGGCCATCCAATTCACTTGTACCCTCTATGCCAACACAGGAGGGATCACCCAGAAGGTTCTCTTCCACATCATGTCCTGTGGAAGTGAAAACATCATCCTCAGATTCCCCTGGCTTCGCTCCACGAACCCAAAGATTGACTGGTTCAAACAGACGATCAATATCCCTGAATTGTGCGATCAATCCAAGGTTCTTTTCCAGGAACACAACATCGCTACCTCTACATATAGCGATCGATTCAAGCGACCCAGCTTTGACTGGACCCCCCCACGCCAAGTCAAGGTCAACTGTGTTGATCATGCCCGACTCTACGAGTATCTTGACAAGGAATCAGAGAGTGAGTTCTGCCAAAGAGCTCATGACCACTATCGCATAGGCTGGATCCAACAGTGTGGGTCACGGTTCTACCCTTTAGGTTCTCCAGTTATCGCTAAGATCACCTCTGCCATGCAACTCGCACAAGTGGAGTTCAACAAGAAACCTGAGGTCACCCTCCCAGCGGAGTATGAGCAGTTCCGAAAGGTGTTTGAAGAACGACCAATCGGACAACTCCCACCGGAACGAACTTATGACCATGAGATTAACCTTAAAAAAGGCTTCGAACCCAAGATCGGCAAGCTATACCCGCTATCCCCACAGAAACACGACGCCACAGAAGCTTTCCTAGAAGAGAACCTCCGGTCCAGTGCTATCCGCCCCTCAAACTCTCCCCAAGCCTCCCCTTTCTTCTTCGTTCAGAAGAAAGAACTCGACCCCAACGGCAACCCTAAGCTCCGGCCCTGCATGGACTACCGGAAGCTTAACGACCAAACCATTCGAGACACATACCCCTTACCCCGGATCGATGATCTCATTAATAAAGTGCAAGACATGAAGGTCTTCACCAAGTTTGACGTCCGATGGGACTACAATAACGTCCAGATCAAAGAAGGACACCAATGGAAAGGCACCTTCCTTACCCACAAGGGCCTCTTTGAACCTATGGTCATGTTCTTCGGAATGACCAACTCCCCAGCCACATTCCAACGATTCATGAACGATTCGTTCCAAGACATGATCTCCGAAGGATGGCTCGTCATTTACATGGACGATCTCCTTATCTTCTCCCCAGACGAGCAACTCCATACTGAACGGACTAAGAGAGTCCTTCAATGAATGGAAGAACTCGACCTCGACCTCCGCCTGTCCAAATGTTCCTTTGCCACGGAACAAGTGGACTACCTCAGCATGATCCTCTCTCCTGGGAAGCTCACCATGGACCCCGTCAAACTTGATGGGATCACCTCCTGGCCTGCCCCAACCTCAGTCAAGGAAGTCTGGTCTTTCCTTGGATTTGCCAACTACTATCGGCAATTCATCCCAGACTATTCCACCATCACTCGCCCCCTCATAGACCTCACTAAGAAAACCCAACCCTGGTGCTGGGACTCATCGCAGGAAGCCGCGTTCCTTCGTCTCAAGGAACTCTTCCTCTCCAAATCCATGCTCCGCCTCCCTGACCCCAGCGCACCCTTCGCCATTGCAACCGACACCTCTGGCGTGGCCACAGGTGGCATTCTTTTACAGACCGATGAGAACGGTGCCTGGCATCCTTGCTCGTACCTCTCCCAGTCGTTCTCCCCCGCAGAACAAAACTATGACATACATGATCGTGAGCTTCTCGCCATCATTCGCGCCCTGAAATCTTGGCGTCACCTCCTCCATGGCTCGTCCACACCGATTCAGGTCTTCACAGACCACAAGAACCTCACATATTTCCGAGCCCCCCAGAATCTCAATCGTCGACAAGCCCGCTGGTTATTAGATCTCGCGGATTTTGACTACAAAATGATCCACGTCCCCGGGTCTCTCCTCGCTGGTCCTGATGCCCTATCCCGTCGCCCCAACTTCCTTGCCCATACGCCGGACAATACCCAGACTGTCCTCCTTCCGGATTCCATCTTTGTCCGCCTCATAGACTCTGCTCTTCGGGACCACATCCAGACCACGTCGAAAGATGATCCCCTGTTTCTTCAGACACTCCAAGCCTTTGATGGCTCTATCCCTACCGCCTTTCGCTCCCGCCTTAGCGACTGGCAACTCCATGAAGGCATTTTGACCTATCAAGGTCGCGTCTATATTCCCCCTGTCGCCGGACTGCATCAGTCCATTCTCCAGCGATGTCATGACCACGAATCTGCCAGTCACCTGGGCTTCCTTAAGACTCGACAGCTCATTGCGAGCAAGTTCTGGTGGCCTGGTTTGGCCCAGTACATTCGCAAGTATGTCGAGGGCTGTGCCCTTTGCCAGCAGCACAAGGTCAACACCCACCCCATGACCCCTCCACTCACCCCTAACAAGTCCACCGCCACCTGCCCCTTTCAACAGATTTCCTGCGATATGATCACGGATCTCCCCGAGTCCAACGGTTTCACGGCTGTAATAGTCTGGGCCGACTTCGCATCTTCGAAGGGGGCTGTTTTCTGCCCTACTACCAAAACCGCCACTGCCGAGGACGTCGCTGTCCTCTATTTTAAGAAAGTTTACCCCAGATTCGGCCTCTACGAGAAGATCATCTCCGATTGAGGCCCCCAATTTGCTTCTCGCTTCGCAAAAGAACTCAGTAGGCTTCTCGGATGTTCCCTTGCATTATCCACTGCGTATCACCCCCAGACTGATGGGGAAACCGAGTGGATCAATCAGGAACTCGAGACTTACATGCGGATCTTTGTGGGGAACAACCCCACCACGTGGGCTGACCGGCTGATCCATGCCGAATTTGCTCACAATCACCGCCCCCATTCTGTCACTGGTAAATCCCCATTTTACCTAATGATGGGGTATGAACCCACTCCGGTCCCCACCGTCCTCCCACTCACGGACCTTCCTGCCATAGAAGATCACATCAAGGAGCTCACTGCTGCCCACCAAGAAGCCCTTGCCGCACACGAGCTAGCCAGGCAAGTCATGGCCTCTCGGAACAAAAAGAACTTCACCCCGTTCGAAAAAGGTGATCAAGTCTGGCTCGAGGCCAGAAATTTGAAATGCAATCTGACTCACCCGAAATTCGCCCCGAAACGTGAAGGACCTTTTACCATTACCAAGGTACTGTCTCCGATCACGTATCAACTCCGCCTCCCCAAGACGTGGAAAATACATCCGGTCTTCCACGCATCTCTCCTTACCCCTTACAAGGAGAACTCCGTCCACGGCCCCAATTTCCCATCACCCCCGCCTGACCTTATCGATGGGGAAGAGCAGTACAAAATTGAAAAGATCGTATGACACCGGGGTCCCGCTGTCAACTGACAGTTCCTCATCTGCTGGTATGGCTTCACCGCCGCCGATGACACCTGGCTCCCCGAACGGGAGTTTAAACATGCGCAAGCAGTCCTCCAAAGCTATAAGAAGCTTCACCCCAAGGTCTTCCCTCCTTAGAACTCTACGCGCTGGTCTCTACGTGAGAATCACCAACCGAGCTCTACTGACCTTCGTATACTCCGCAGCATGTCTTACTCCCCATCCACCAAATCTTCCCTCACTGAATCCTCCTTCACCGACTCTGCTCTCCCCCCACTCGAGGGAGTCGATGACTCTTCGCCCCTTGCCCAGGAACTCTCCGTTCCTACCATTCACCCTCCCATGGTCCTTGCCAACGACTGCCCCAGTAATTCTGCCACCCCCGGGTGGAACACTGCACCCCTCCCTTGGCCCCCTGTCCTCGATGAGGAAGAGAAGCCCAAGACCATTCTCTCCGTCAATGTACCTCGCTATGCATACACCCTTCGGTCTGACCCACTGTCATGTGAGTCCAGATGCCTCCTCCAGACCCGTCTCCGAGATTCCCGCTTGGCCGCTACCATGCAGGCCCACCTAGATGTAGATTTCCCCCTTGAATCTTTGTATTTAGCCTTTTTACAGGTCTCTCGTCTTGACCCCATCGCATCGTTCACCTCTGCCAACGCCCAATCGGAGTTCTTCTCCACCCAACTCCATCTTGTAGCCTGCCGCATTCGCTCGTACCTCCTATCGGCCATGCACCAGCTCGACATGCTGGACTTCGTCACTGACATTGAACACTATTCACAGGACCTCGCCAAGGTCGGCCTCCTGGCTCCCCCCATTCGACCCCCTCTCCCCATCGAAACCCTTCTCGCCCCCTTGCCAGCTGAGCCTGCTGCTCTGACGCCGTCTGCGTCGTCCTCTCCGTTATCTCCTAGTGAGGTAAACCTCATTGATCGTCTTGAGAGGGTCCACTTCATGAACAAAGGTGAGATCAGCCTCACATCCGACCACCCCTTGTACAGCGCATCCTGTTTTCACTGTCATCGCCTTGGACACTGGCGCATCGATTGCCCAGAGTACAAGTGCCCATTCTGTCTCCACATGTGCCCGGGACATATCCAGAACCAGTGCCCACTCCGTCGTCGCCCCCACCCCGCCACCCCATCCTCATCATCCTCACATTCTTCTAGTTCCTCTTGTTCGTCGAGGCGGTCGCACCGTCCGTGACCTCGCCCGCTTGCATCCCGAATTCAGGACAAGCCGGAGCTTGATTTTACAGATGACGTGTGGGATGACACGGCCTATGCCAACGTCACCGGTTCCCCCAACGGGGGCTATATCGACCTCTAGAAATCCTCAAGTGGCATTGAGGAGCGTAAGAAAGGGGTAATGTTATGATTTGACCTGGCCCTGTTTATTTTCTTTACTTTCTTTGTTAGCTTAGTCTCAGTGGATCGCCATCCACTTCGTCTGGCGTAACCCAGACTCGTCTCGCACAGCATTGGATGTGACTCACCCTGACTCCTCCCGAGTCTTTATGCTTCCCTGAGTCACATCTCCTTTTATTCCTCATTCGCCCGCTCGTTCCATAGAGTTCCATAACCTTCTATGGCCCGAGTATATAAACAGTAGTCCTTATGCTTGTATTCCCCAAGCTAGAGCTACTCAATCCTACCTTTGAGATAACACCTACGCTCGATCTCCCAAGACCGGGATAAGACTTGTCCTCCTCGGACACATAGTATCCTTCGACGTTGAGCGTGCTCTCCATGAGCAGATACCTCGCCCGAAGGTCTTCGTCGTACCGTAGCGTCAAGAATGCTGGTACTCCTTAGTCCCAGACTTACCCATTGAGTCTACGCTCGACCCTACCCAGGCCAAGTGTAACAATGACGATGCGGACAGCATCGGAGCAGCAGGCTCGGCAGGCGAGGGGACAAGGATGGTCTCGATGGGGAGAGAGGGTCGAATGGGGTGAGCAGGAAGACCAGCTTTGGTGAGGTCCTGGGAATAGTGTTCAATGTCAGCAACGAAGTCCAGCATGTCTAGCTGGTGCATGGCTGATAGGAGATATGAGCGAATGCGGCGGGCTACAAGGCAGAGTTACGTGGAGAAAAAGTCTGACTGGGCATTGGTGGAGGTAAACAAGGTGATGGGGTCAAGACACGAGACCTGTAAAAAGGCTAAGTACAAAGATTCGAGGGGAGAATCTACATCTAAATGGGCCTGCATAGTAGCGGCCAGGTGGGAGTCTCTAAGGCAAGTCTGGAGAAGGCGTCCTGACTTGCATGACAGTGGGTCAGACCGAAGCGCGTAGGTGAAGCAGGGTACATTGACTGAGAGGATGGTCTTGGGTTTCTCTTCCTCTTTGAGGACAGAGGGCCAAGGAAGGAGAGTGGTGCACCAGCCAGGAGTAGCATTGTTGCTAGGGCAGTCATCGGCGAGGGTCATAGGGGGGTGAATGGTTGGAACGGAGAGTTCCTGGGCAAGAGGGGGTGATTCATTGACTCCCTCAAGGGCAGGAAGAGCAGAGTCAGTGAACAAGGACTCGGTAAGGGAAGACTTGGTGGATGGGGAGTAAGACATGCTAAGGAGTATTGAAGGTTGGTAGGACTTGGTTGGTGATTCTCACGTAGAGACCAGTGTGTAGAGTTCTAAGGAGGAAAGACCTTGGGGTGAAGCTTCTTATAGCTTTGGAGGATTGCTTGCATATGTTTAAACTCCCGTTTGGGGAGCCAGGTGTCATTGGCAGTGGTGAAACTGTGCCAGCGGACCAGGAACTGACAGTTGGCAGCAGAACCCCAGTGTCGTACAATCTTTTCAATTTCATACTGCTCTTCCCCATCGATAAGATCAGGTGGGGGCGATGGGAAGTTGGGGCCATGTATGGAGTTCTCCTTGTAGGGAGTGAGGAGTGATGCATGGAAGACTGGATGTATTTTCCACATCTTGGGGAGGCAGAGTTGATACGTGATCGGGGACAGTACCTTGGTAATGGTAAAAGGCCCTTCACATTTCAGGGCGAATTTCGGGTGAGTCAGGTTACGTTTCAAATTCCTGGCCTTGAGCCAGACTTGATCACCTTTCTTGAACAGGGTGAAATTCTTCTTGTTCTGAGAAGCCATGACATGCCTAGCTAGTTCGTGTGCAGCAAGGGCTTCTTGGCGAGCAGCGGTGAGTTTCTTAATGTGATCCTCCACAGCGGGAAGATCCGTGAGCAGGAGGACAGTGGGGATCAGAGTAGGTTCATATCCCATCATTAGGTAAAACAGGGATTTACCGGTGATGGAATGAGGGCGGTGATTGTGAGCGAATTTGGCATGGATCAGCCAATCAGCCCACATGGTGGGGTTGTTCCCCACAAAGATCCACATGTGAGTCTTGAGTTCCTGATTGATCCGCTTGGTTTCCCCATCAGTCTGGGGGTGATACACAGTGGATAACGCAAGGGAACATCCAAGAAGCCTACTGAGTTCTTTTGCGAAGTGAGAAGTGAATTGGGGGCCTCAATCAGAGATGATCTTCTCATAGAGCTCGAATCTGGGGTAAACCTTCTTAAAATAGAGGACGGTGACGTCCTCTGCTGTGGCGGTCTTAGTGGTAGGGCAGAAAACAGCCCCCTTCGAAGATGTGAAGTCGGCCCAGACTATTACAGCCATGAAACCGTTGGACTCGGGGAGATCTGTGATCATGTCACACAAGATCTGTTGGAAGGGGCGGGTGGTGGTGGACTTGTTGGGTGTGAGCGGAGGGGTCGTGGGGTGGGTGTTGACCTTGTGCTGCTGGCAAAGGGCACAGCCCTCAACATACTTGCAAACATACTGGGCCAAACCAGGCCACCAGAACTCACTCACAATGAGCTGTCAGGTCTTAAGGAAGCTGGGGTGACTGGCAGACTCATGGTCATGACACCATTGGAGAATGGACTTACGCAGTCCGGCGATAGGGGGAATATAGACATGACCTTGATAGGTCAACACACCTTCATGGAGTTGCCAATCACTGAGGTAGGAGCGAAAGGCAGGGGGAATAGAGCTATCAAAGGCTTGGAGCATCTGAAGAAAGAGAGGGTCATCCTTAGATGTAGTCTTGATGTGATCTTGGAGTGCGGAATCAATGAGCCAGACAAAGATGGAGTCCAGTAGAAGGACAGTTTGGGTGTTGTCTGGTGCATGAGCAAGGAAATCTGGGTGGCGAGAAAGAGCATCCAGGCCGGTAAGGAGGGATCTGGGAACATGGATCATTTTGTAATCAAAATCTGCGAGGTCAAGTAACCAGCGGACTTGTCGACAGTTGAGGTTCTGCAGGGCCTGGAAGTACATGAGGTTCTTATGATCCATGAAGACTTGGATCAGGGTGGATGAGCCATGTAAAAGATGGCACCAGGATTTCAGAGTGCGGATGATCATGAGGAGTTCGCAGTCATGGATGTTGTAGTTTCATTCTGTGGGGGAGAACGACTGGGAAAGGTATGAGCACGGGTGCCAGGCACCATTCTCGTCTGTCTGTAAAAGAATGCCACCTGTGGCCATGCCAGAGGCGTTGGTCATGATGGCAAACAGTGCAAAGGGATCGGGAAGACGAAGGATGGGTTTGGAGAGGAAGAGTTCCTTTAGGCGGAAGAACACAGCCTCTTGCGGGTGATCCCAATGCCATGGTTGGGTCTTCTTGGTGAGGTCGATGAGGGGGCGGGCGATGGTGGAGTAGTCCAGGATGAATTGCCGATAGTAGTTGGCAAATCCGAGGAAAGACTGGACTTCTTTGACAGAGGTCAGGGCTGGCCAGGAGGTGATCCCATCAAGTTTGATGGGGTCCATAGCAAGTCTTCCAGGGGAGAGGATCATGCCTAGGTAATCAACCTGTTTTGTGGCAAAGGAGCACTTGGACAGGTGGAGATGAAGGTCGAGTTCCTCCATCCGTTGAAGGACTCTCTTAGTCCATTCAGTATGGAGTTGCTCATCTGGGGAAAAGATAAGAAGGTCGTCCATGTATATGATGAGCCATCCTTTGGAGATCATGTCCCAGAATGAGTCGTTCATGAATCGTTGGAACATTGCAGGGGAGTTGGTCATTCTGAAGAACATGACCATGGGTTTGAAGAGGCCCTTGTGGGTGAGAAAGGTGCCTTTCCATTGGTGTCCTTCCTTGATCTGGACATTGTTGTATCCCCATTGGACGTCAAACTTGGTGAAGACCTTCACGTCTTGCACCTTGTTGATGAGGTCATCGATCTGGGGTAGGGGGTATGCATCCCAGATGGTCTGGTCGTTGAGCTTCCGATAGTCCATACAGGGTCGGAGTTTTGGGTTGCTGTCTGAGTCGAGTTCTTTCTTTTGGACGAAAAAGAAAGGAGATGCCTGGGGGGAGTTCAAGGGGTGGATAGCACTGGACCAGAGGTTCTCTTCTAGGAAGGCTTTGGTGGTGTTACGTTCCCATGGGGATAGTGGGTATAGCTTGCCTATCTTGGGTTCAAAGCCTTCCTTAAGGTTAATCTCATGGTCGTAAGTCCATTCTGGTGGGAGTTGTCCGATTGGTCGTTCTTCGAACACCTTTTGGAATTGCTCATACTCCACTGGGAGGATGACCTCAGATTTCTTGTTGAACTTGGCCTGTGCTAGTTGCATGGCTGAGGTGATCTTAGCGATAACCGGAGAGCCTAGGGGGTAGAACCACAATCCACACCATTGGATCTGTCCTATGCAATAATGGTCATGAGCTCTCTGACAGAACTCACTCTCTGATTCCTTGTCAAGGTATTCATAGAGTCGAGCATGGTCAACACAGTTAACCTTAACTTGGTGTGGGGGGGTCCAGTCGAAACTGGGTCTCTTGAATCAATCACTATATTCAGAGGTAGTGACATTGTGTTCCTGGAAAAGAACCTTGGATTGATCGCACAATTCAGGGATATTGATCGTCTGTTTGAACCAGTCAATCTTTGGGTTCGTGGAGCGAAGCCAGGGGAATCTGAGGATGATGTTTTCACTTC